>VDCT01001228.1:0-30000 GCA_009763385.1 Coix lacryma-jobi var. lacryma-jobi
ATGTGGTAAGAAGTGTGGTGGTGAGGTAAAGGTGGTGATAAGAAAAAGGTGGTAAAAGAAAAGAAACACGGACGATCCTGGTTTGATTCTAGAACAGCTACCGTTCCCCGGCAACGGCGCCAGGAAGCTTGTTGGGTATTTTAAATGCACACAGAATAATCCGCAAGCGCATGGATACCGATGTAGCTTTCATCCGAGAGTATTCTAGGGTATCGATTTCCACGGGGAACGTGAAGTGTACTAGAAGAATTAAGAACGTCCAAGAAAAGAATGGTAATGTGGTTAGAGAGGGATATAAGGGTTTTCTAAGCGGATCTATTTAATTAAAGGCTCACTATACTTTACTTACTTTGGAGCAATAGTACCTTTTCGATTCTCGAAAAGACTGGGAAAAGGGTAATCGGAAGAAGGCTGCCAAAAAGCTCTACGAAAACACCAACCCTAACGTGGTGGATTATAACAATCTACAAAGTTGTCACCCCTGTAGCTGCCACAACTATCCGGAGGATTGGGCGCAAACTCAGGTAAACCCTAGTCTAGACACCGTGTCTACACTAACGCTTACTACTCTAATTACGTACGATAACTAGAGCACTCAATACGAGCGGAGATCCAGTAAATAAAATAAAGTAAGAACTGAAATTAAATATAATACTTAGAAATAATAATTGAAGAACCTGGAGATTACTTGAAGACGAACCAGATGCTGCACCAATACAATGTCGAGGAAGATCCGACAGATCCGGCTCCTCCTCAGCTCTCTCCTCCTCTCTCTAAGCCAATCCCTAATTACAACTAGATGAACTAGACATCTAGAACAAGAACTAGAACTAGAAGAACTAGAACTAGATCTAGATGAACTAGAAGAGATTCATCTAGAGGGACCTCTACTTCTAATTGAAACCCTAGTTTCTGATGTGGAGATGAATAATGAAGATGGAGATGCCTGGAGAGGAGGGTCTGGGTTTGGTTTCATAGCCCGGAGCGTGGAACGTGAGCCCTTGGATCAAACCGACTTCAGGGACGGTGGAGATGCATCCTAGGAGGCGATGGAAGAAGGTTCCAGAAGGCGGAGGCGAAACGGCCTCCGTGGCCGACCAATCGGTCATGGGGTGGGACCGGTCGGTCTAGCCTAGTGGGCCCACGTGGCGGGCTGCCTCGTGGTGTCTTCTGGTGTCTTCTAGATTCTTCTTTTGCCGGTTTCGTCGCGAAATTAATATCTTTTCATCCGGGACTCCAAATATAGCAAATGATATGTCCGTTTCGATCGTCTTGACTAGCTCTTTGCAATGATGCACTCCAATTCATCACTTGAGATACTTGTATAGGGTGAAATATTTATGTCATATAAAACAAGTGAGAGCACCAAAACTCGTGCAACTTGTTAGTTTCAAACCCTATAACTATGCTTTGTGATTCATTTAGTGTCATTTCATGCAATAGTTGATGGTTAATTATGAGCATTAGTGAGCGTCAACAGTTAGCTGCTGTAGTACACGCACTAAAGATATGGAAGCACTATTTGATTGAAAATAAGTGTGAAATATTCATAGACTACAAAAGCTTGAAATACATATTCACCCAGATAGATCTAAACCTACAACAAAGAAGATGGTTGGAGCTGATCAAGGATTATGATCTAAGCATTCAATGGCGACCAGAGGGTGGGGGGTTGAATGGGAGCCTCAAATTTCTTTTCATAAATTGATAGCATTTGTCCCAAATTCAAATCCTAAAAGCAAGAGCCGCCCAGCGTGTTGTCCATGACCCAAAATGATTGAGTGGATGTTTCCTAGGAACACAACAGGACACCACAATAACTCCCACACCCTTAGTTCACGCGAGTCAACTAGTGATTGGATGAACTTTGGGTAACCTCAATCTCCCCCAAGCAATGCACGGGGGATTCAGGCCTTTTGGCAAAGCGAGAAGCCTGATTTTTGTAGAGCACGAAAGTTAGGAATCCAACGTAAAAGTCAGAACGCAAATCAAAAACTGAGCAATGAAACTACGGACAAAACGCGCAGACAAGTCACTGACCGGACTTTGAGTGTGTCCGGTCAGACCTGGTCGGACGCGTCCGGTCACAGAAACACTGTTTCTGGACCTCTCTGTTCGTGATCGGACTCTGCACAGGGGAGCGTCCGGTCACGTTCACCTGGTGAACAGTGACTGCGGCACGTCCGGTCACACGCGGACCTATCTGGAACTGACCGAACTTTGCTAGAGGCGCGTCCAGTCGATTCCTACGCAGCGTCCGGTCACAGTAGTATGAACTGGATAGTATTGTTATTCAAAGACCGTACCCTGGGTTCGCGTCCGATCGCTATGAAGCCAATGTCCGATCACCTCGAAACAACATTGTTCGTCAACCGAATCAACACAATCTCCCTCAAATAAAAAGCACTAATGCTCAAACTTTGTGTGAGGGGTCGCAAGCAAAAGTTAGTGAGCTACTCCTACGAGATCAGGGCTCGATCCTAACTGCAAATCGGTGAATCGAAGAGAATCGGTGAAGAACAAGCAAAACGAGATCCAAAATGAAACTGTCTGATCTGTGTGCTTGTGAGGAATTGGAGAAAATCCTTTGGTGGAAAGATGTCTCTCATGAAGATGAACAAGATGGTTCAAACGGATTTTCAATCCATCCCTCAAAACAAATGATCTCATCAAAGAGCAAAAGAGGGGAAATGAAGAATGCGAAGAACATAACGCGATCGCAAAGATTTTAGCCAAAATGCCCAATGAGGAGACATGGAGATTACAATCTCCTTTCCTGAAATCAAAACACACAGAGGAATGATTTCTTTCTCTGTGGATCTCTACAACAACTACAGAGAGAGAAGCCCTAACAGATGAAGTTTGCTGGAAATAAACAACTGAAGAGATCAGGTGGGATGAGTGGTGTCATCCCTTATTTATAGCCTATTACACAATACCCTTTATACCCCTAGATACATATAGCAAACTAGCTAGCTCCCAGATGCCGCTACGTGTCGTCCCGACGATCGTCATGCCTTCTCACTGCTAGCTTCGCCTCAACACAATCCTCGTGGTGCCGCCATGTGTCGTCCCGTTCTGCATAGGAACCTCCGCCGGGTTTTGAGGTCCAAACCGACAAACCCACCACCCTGAGTTTTGAGGCCCAAACTCAGAAACCGGCCACCCCAGGTTTTGTGGCCCAGACCTGGAAACCGTTGGGGTAGTTTTTGAGAACATATATGATGAATGATTGACATTTGGGAGGAAGGTTTGAGGCTTTTCCCAGTTAAGTCCATATCTCGCTATGCGCTTAATATTTATGACTAACCGGTGGCGTTGAGTTGTGGTGTGTTACCTGTGATGGTGTGCGTGTGCAACATGTGTCTCTTGGCTGTGTTGATATGCAGGTGTGGAGCTCGAAGGCAGTGGTCGATGGCGAGGTGAAGGTCAAGTAGAGATGTGCCGTGCTGACGGACCGGGAGCAGTGAAGGATGGGCGTGCCGTGCGGCGGACGTGCCGTGCCGATGTACCTGGAGCGGTGAAGGGCGGATGTGAGGCTTGGACCGACGGACCAGGAGGCCAGAGGACCAGCTGTGGTAGCTGGCACGTGGCATCGACGAGCGAGAGCACATGGGGATGTGCGGTGCATCGGCCGAGTCGGGAGGAAGGTGATGGCGTCGTGACACATGGCGGGAGGCCGAGAAGGAAGGCGAATGCACTGTGCCTGGCATGGAGGCTGGACATGCATCGGCATCGGTGCTGATGGTCGGGGTGTGAGAACCACATCCCGTCTACGGCACGGGTTCGGTAGTTGAGCCTCAGAAAGCTACCATCGACGGTTTCCGAGTTTGGGCCTCAAAACTTGAGGTGGCGGGTTTCCGAGATTGGGCCTCAAAACTCAGGGTGGACGGTTTTCAGGTTTGGGCCTCAAAACCTGGGCTGGCGGGTTTACTGGTTTGGGCCTCAAAACTGGGCGGAGGTTCCTATGCGGAACGGTCGACGCGTGGTGGAACCGAGAGGCTTGCGTTGCGGCGAAGCTATCGGTGAGGAAGGCGCAGTGGTTGGCGTGACGACACGTGGTGGCATCCTGGAGCTTGCGTCGAGGCAAAGCGAAGGATGATAAGGCGCGTGGCCGTCGGATGAAAATTGACCGGGTTGGATGGTTTTACCCCTAGGGCCTACTAGGATCCGGGCCTTGCGTGACGCCTATATTTGGTTGCAATATGGCTATTTTAGTTGCAATATGGTTCAATTGCATCTAGTTATGGTGGTCGATGGATGCTTGCAGTTGGAACGGTGTAATAGCTTCTAACGTCCAATTACATGTGGTGTTTCATTTTGGTGTTGTTGCAATGCAAAAAAAAGTAACGCAACCACGATATGGTTGCAGGAACGAATGTTGCAACGAGTTGAATGGTTGCATGAGGAGATGTTGCAACGAAACACGTGGTTGTAATATATGATTATTGCCATGAACAACATTGTCACAAAAAAACTTTATTGCCACTCAAAACCTACGTGGGAATATTGCCATATTGCCATGTAGTCTGCTCCGCTGCATCAGAGTCATGTTGCAACATAACACTTTTGGTGGTTAGAGGCACAATTGCCACGTTCAATTGCTGGTGGCAACAGATGGGTTGAATTAATGCAACAAATTATTGTTTGAAGTAATAGGTTGGATTTGCAACAAAGTAAGGTTGACGGTAATAGATGGCAAATGCAACGGAGGATACTCCTGGAGATGCTCTAATAAGTGCACATCTCATTTATCAATAAGTAAACCTTTTAATGTTTGATGAAATATAGAGAAAATAATATCAAAATTTGTATTTGTAACTAAGTTTATTATTTATTATGCAAATAAATTCCAAATCTACTAAGATATATTATACATCATTGATATAGTTAAAATGTGATAGTTTACCTACTCCAACCAAACAAGTGGGTGGTGTCCACGTATGATGTTGGTTGCAATAAAACCTATCCTATGCAACAAACAAATTCTTCGATGCAATATAGTCAGATCTTTTGCAACGCATAACAAGACTAAGGCAACAAAGTTTCATCGTGGCCATATTAATGGGTAATTTCAACTAAAACTTTTTTGGATGCAATATAGCCAGAGCTATTGCAATGATAGGTCAATATTGAGGCAACCTAAATACATCATGGCGATAAGCGCAAGTACTTGCAACTAACTTTATACCAGTGGCAACAACACCTAGCTATCACAACACTAAATCAATATTATCACAACTCAAAACTGGTTGTTGCATTAGGAAACCATACTCGCAACAACTTTTTTCTATCGTGGCATTAGCACCTATCTCTTGCAACGGAGTTTATGACTAAGACAACCCACAATTGTTATGGCCACAAAGCCCACATATCGCTACCAATTTTGATGTTAGTTGCCATAGAACTTGATATTGCAACCAAATGTATGGTGTTGCCACAACAAGTGGTGCTATAAGGGTCAAATCCTTGTAGTGGGGGGTATTTGGGTTGAGTGCTTCATGTAAGGGTGTTTTTGTCTTCGGACGTGCGCCTATATCTATATGTGAAGGGGCTGCTAGGGCAGCTATCCTTGGACGGTGCCACTCTCATTTTGTTCTTGTGAGAGAAGGCTAGGGTTAGAGGAGAGAGGGCTCTTGTTCTTGAGATTTTTGCCATCCAAGCTTTGTTGTTGCGAGGAGTGTCTTGTAACCCAACACCGAGCGCTAATACAATCCGTCATCTTGCTGAATCCAAGGATCAAATTCGTGCTTTAATTTGTCTTGCGATTTTGTTCTTCGCGTTGCACGTTTTCCCCCTCTTTCGATCTTCACGAGATTTTTTGTTTCAAGGGAAGATTCACAAATCCATTTGAACCATCTCCTAGAGCATCGTGAGAGACATCTTTCTACTGAAGGGTTTTCTCTAATTCCTCACGAGCTAGTAGATCGGGCGGATTTAGTTTTGGATCATGTTATTGCTCCTTTGCCCCGAAATCTTTCGATTCATCGATTAGGAGTCAGGTTCGAGCCATGGTCTCTTAGGAGTAGCTCACTAACATCCTTGTGACCCCTCATACGGAGTTTCAACCTTAGAGCTTTTGATTTGAGGGAGATCGGGTTGAATCTGCGGAAGAACAACACAGTTTCGGGGGCATCGGACGCTCATGTTCTTGGCATCAAACGTTGACCCGAGTAGCATCGGACGCGCCGTTGCCATGTGTCGGTTTATTTGCTTTTAAAGGGGCATCGGACGCTACAGTGCATCATCTGATGGTCATGAAGTGTGGTTCCAGAAACCCTCATTTTGCATCGGACGCGTCAGGTGTCACGGCATCTGACGCTACTGTTCACATCGGACACGCCAGCCCTACATCAGATATTGGCATCGGACGCTGAGCTTTTACTGTAGCAGTGTCCGATGACTACACAGTAAGGTTCCAAGAAGGTCCTGTTCACATCGGACGCGTCCGACATGAACACGATGCAGCTCGTTGCACACTGTTTTGTCCGTAGCTCGTCTGATTGGCTTTGGATTTGAGTCCCGGCTTTTGCGTTGGATTCCCGACTTCGTGCTCTATAGAAATCGGGCTTCACGCTTTGCGAAAAAGTCCGTTGAGGTTACCCAAAGTCCATCCTGTCACTAGTTGACTTGCGTGAACTTGTGTGAGGAAGCTTTTGTGGTGTCCCGCTGTGTTCCTATGGAACATCCACCCAATCACTTGGGTCATGGACATCACGCGTGTCGGCTATGCTCTTGGGGTTGATTTTTTGGGACAGAAGCCTAAACATTTCGAAAGAAATTGTACGGCTCCCATTCACCCCACTCTGGTCGCCAATTCGGTCCTTCAATTGGTATCGGAGCGGGGTTAAGGATCTCTCTACCTTAACCGGTTCCAGATCCGCGAAGGTGACTTTTTAGAGCAATTTTGCTTCCGACTTTGTTTGTCGAGGTGTTGAGCTTTTGTTTGGCTAACACCAACGATGCTTTTAGAAATGGCATCAAGTTCTTCTTCCAGTGTGTCTTTGTCCTCAGGTTTGAATCATGGACATGCGATCGAGGATGACACTTCTGGAAGAAGGAGGAGTGCGGCTCTTGAGGCAGAACGTGAGGTGGCTGCTTTGCTGGACTTCCTAGGAGATGATGAGCATTCAATGGAGGATCTTATACGTGAACTTGGCAAGGCCAAGAAAGGTACACTTGTCGCTAGTCTTGGGATTTTGTCCCAACGATTTGATGCTTGCTATGATGATAACATTAGATATGATGAGCTTTGTGATACCTTGCGTAGAAAGATTAAGAAGTTGAAATGCTCGATTACTAGGTTAAAATTTGGTCATTCTCATTGGAAGTCTAGTGCATCTTTACCTTGCACTTCTTGTAGTGACATGGTTAGGAAGAATGATGTGCGGATACATGGGTGTATGCCGGATCTTGAGATGATGAGTGATTGTCAACTGGTATGATGCGCATATTCTTTGGCTTGTGTTGTGTAGGTGTCGAGCATAGAGACAGTGATCGAAGGCAAGGTGAAGGTCAAGTAGAGACGTGTCGTGCCGATGGACCCGGAGCGGTGAAGGGCGGACGTGAGGCTTGGACTGACGGACCGGTGGCCTGAGGATCGGCCGTGGTGGCTGACAGCCTGGGACAGCGACAAGTGAAGACTTGCGGGTGGACGGGGTGCACGGGCGGTGCATCCCTCTACGGTATCGGTTTGGTGGTTGAGCCACAGAAAAACCACCGAGTGGACGGTTTCTAGGTTTGGGCCTCAAAAACTAGGTGCGTCCGGTTTCTGAGTTTGGGCCACAAAACTCGAGCTGAGGACGGTTTCCAGGTTTGGGCCTCAAAACCTGGGCGCTGGCGGGTTTCTGAATTTGGGCCACAAAACTCAGGCGACGGAAGACAGGTTTCCCGGTTTCGGCCTCAAAACCGGGGGATGGCCCAGGTTTCCTGGTTTCGGCCTCAAAACCGGGGGGAGGTCCGTGAAAAGGACGAGTGGCGCAGTGGCGGCACGTGGTGGCATCCGGTGAGGTCGCGTCGAGGCGAAGCTACCTGATGTGCGGGCGTGGCCGTCGGATCAACATCAACCTCGAGTTGGTCTGGAATAACCTTAGGGTTAGCCTGCTCGCTCGTTAGCTGTAAGGGTAGAAGGGAAATAATTGTATTAGGCTATAAAAGGAGAGGCCACCCCTCCCTCTAGACTATCTCAGCCATTGCTATTTTCATTCTGGGTTTTCCTCCTTCCCATTCCCTGTTGTAGCTACTGAGATCCGCAGAGACGGTGAACAATACCTCTGTGTATTTGGATTTTGCGGAAACGGGACCGGATTCCCGTTGTCTCGTCGTGGGGACGAATTTCGGCTGGCAATCATGATTGTGATTCGCGTTTTGAACTTGTTCTTCGCGTTCTTCTTTTCTTCACAATTTTCCCATCACTCGATCTCCCTCCTCGCTGCGTGTTTTTCAAATCCACTTGAATCAACTTGTTCTTTGATGTGAGGAGAACATTTCCACCAAAGGAATTCATCTCTACCGTCACGAACAAGTAGATCGGGTCGATTCATGTTTCGTGGTAACTTTTTCGTTCCTACACCTTCCCTTTCGATTTCCCGGAGTTTTAGTTGATTTGAGCGGATGATTTCTTGGGGATAGTCTCCCAACTACCTCATGATCATTTCCTCCAAGTTTGGGATCAAGGGATTTTGAGTTGGTTCGGATTTGAGGAGATTTGAGAAAAGGGCGATTGAATTCACCCTCCCTGAGTGGTCGCGGACAGTCCGCCACTCAGGGCGCGGACACTCCGCGCGTCGGGCTCGAGCCAGACCAGTGGCTCTCTGGCTCGGCTATTTGTGTTCGGGTTGACCGGCGGACAGTCCACCGTAGTAACCCGTGGATAGTCCGGGACTGTCGAAGGGCTATTCAGCAGCGTTGCTGTTTTTGGGAATTGGTCGGCAGACAGTCCGCCAAGCCATCCCGGACAGTCCACCGTTCGGCAGACAGTCCGCGGTCGGGACCCCGGACAGTCTGGGACTTGGCTGAAGCTTGTGTTTTAGTGCGTTTGCTCTCCCAACTTTTCCGCTTGGTTTTGGGACTTCTCGTTTGCTCCTTGAGTTCACCTAGGAACCTCTCTAGGTATCTTTGCTACTTGTTAGCATAGGTATTTGGGGATTTTCCGAAGTAGCCGTATATCTACGTTCGGGAGTCGGTTTTTGGGTTTGAACTTGAGCCGGAGTTTTCGGTGTTTTGCTTGCTCTTGTTTGGTGGTGCCTCGATGTGATCCTAGGGATCATCCACCCTCTTCCAAGGGTCGTGGGCATCACGTTTGCACTCAAAGCTTTTGGGGGTTGATTTGTTGGGACAGAGGCCAGAGTTTCGAAAGAAATTTTTAGGCTCCCATTCACCCCCTCTGGTCGCTTTCTGGTAGCATTCTCGGTCCTTCAATTGGTATCAAAGCGGGTTAAGGATCTTCCACCTTAGCCAGTTCAAGATCCACAAAAGGCGACATGGATCACGGCGTGGGCAAACCGCTGATTTTTGATGGGACGAACTATGCGTATTGGAAGATGTTGGATCACACTTGCCTTACCCCCGCTTACGCGCAGGGGTTCAGCGAAGGCGGCCAGTCATCAAAACTAAACACGAGGGTACCGGGAAGCAAGAATAGTGATGCTGTGGCTCTATTCCCCAAAGAACCCATCCGTATCACACTGTTCACCCCTTGGTATTTATAGGGAATAGCAAGGGGCACTGACCAAATTACAAAAGGGGACAAGAAAGATTCCTCTGCGCTATACAATGGAAGGGCAGAATCGTACAAACACAGAGAAAACAGAAACCCTAGTTCGACTTCCTCCTGTCCGCCGCCACTGGGCTCCCACACACCTTCGCAAGAAAGCATGGGTCGACTCCTCGGCTTCGTCAGTCGCGAGGCCTGTGTTCGCTTCCCGCCCGCTGAGCTCATCGTCTTCAGAAAAAGGTGTCCTCGCAGGAGCGCGCAAGGGTGTTTCGCGAGGGTCACCTTCTGTGTTCTTCACGCCTATAGCCTGCAAGAAGCCACAAGGTTGGCGAGGGCCGAACCATTATCCGAAGGTTAGGAAAACGATCCGAGTGACTCGACAAACGCCGCAGAGGTGCGCGGGTTGCGCGAAGGTCGTCTTTGAGCCAGCCTATGTGGCGTCACTGCCGAGGGTCCCTTCCCCCAATAGTAGCCCCTCGATGCCTTGGATCTAATGGACAATAATTAGGCCCAAGCAGCGCTCTTTGATGGGAAACGTGACGAGACCCTTGACAGCGACGCCCGCGGCTGCTTTTGGGCGGGCCGTTGTATTTTTGTTTGCACTATTGAGGTCCATCTTGTTTTTTGCGCCGTGGATTTCGGTTGTCGTGCCGGTTTTGCCGGGTGGTGTGGCTCGTCTCCGTGCCCCTATAAATACGTGGGGTAGGTGGGGGGTTTGAGCTTGTGCCATCCTTTTGCTCTAGCCATCCTGCTGCTGTGTTTTGCTTGTTGCGAGGGTTTGTTTTAGTTTGTTTGAGAGGGTTGAGCTGGGCACTCTTTGTTTGAAGTTAGAGTCAGCTAGAGAGATGGCTAGGTTGAAACAGACTGCACGCGTTGTGTCTCCGACTGCCTTGGATGGACGGATAACCTTCGAGTTTCGGCTTAGCCGGGTCTGTAGTTCTGACCTGGCTACTTATGTGAAGCGAGGCTGGATTGAGGATGGGAAAGCGAGGACCAGTGCTGGGGAGACCACTCCGAAGCCAGATGCTGATGAGGTTGTTGTGTTTGAGGAGTTCTTTACGGCTGGTCTGCGTTTTCCAGTTGCTTCATTTGTGACTTCAGTCCTGCGGAGGTTTAATTTGAGGTTTCACCAACTCACCCCGTTGTGTTTTACGAAGCTTTCTGTATATGTCTGGGCGTGCCGTTCCCAGGGCGTTGTCCCTCACGTCGAAGGTTTTGTCCGGACACACCGTGTGCATATGCAGCCGCGCAAGATAGTGGATGGTGAAGGTAGCACCAGTCTCGGTCAGTTTGCGGTGTACACCTTTTGCTATCGTGCTGGATCAGAGTTGCCAGTGCAAGCTCAAAAGAACAAGTGGACCAGTGGATGGCAGGAGTTTTGGTTCTACTACAAGCTTGACAGGGTAGCCGAGCTCTGCAGCGAGCTTCCGCCCCTTGGCGATGTGAGTGCCGAGGCTAAGATGAGTGCCGAGGCGCACGCCGCAGTTGACTGCTTAAGGGTTGTTGCGCGTTCGCAGTGTGCTCGCGACTTGGTCGAGGAGTATTGCTGTGCCAAAGTGTGGCCCCTTAGCCGGAAACAAAAATGGTTTTCTGTTGAGGATGACCCTAAGTACGAGGGTAAGGGTTTGAAGAAGCCTAGGTTGGAGCTGAGCAAGGCTTGGGAGGCTATTTTGAAGAGGTTTCCCAGACGTGAAGATGGAGTCGAGGCTATTTACAAACGGGTTCAACAGAGAGCTGAAGATCTCGTTGGCAAGCTTTCCACGCTTGAGGTTAAAGCCATCCACAGCTTGGTGGGTAGCGGAGGTCGAGTTAATAGGGTTTTTGATATTCTTGAGATCCAGTATGCTGATTGGCCCTCACCTTCGAGTGAGGATGTGCCGAAGATGAGGAAACGCGCTGCCGCCGAGGAGAAGGGGCTTGCCTCGCGGCCGAAGAGGGGTCGTGGTCGAGGCCGTGGTGGAGCCGGTAGGCGGGTGAAAAAGCTTGCGACGAAGGTCGCTGTGGGTTCAGGTGCTGCCGGCACTTCATCCTCTTCGGCCGTTATTTCGTTGTCGAGCGGCCGAGGTCTTGCGAAGGTCGAAGGCCGGGTGCCCCGCGTCGGCGGGATTGGTGCGCTGATTCAAGTTTCGGATGATGAGGAAGAAGTATCCGATAGTGAAGAGAAGGAGGAGGAGAGGGAGGCAGAAAAAGAGGGTGACACTGAAGACGACTCGTCTGGTGATGATAGCGACTCTTCCAGCAGCGAAGATGACTCTGATGATGAGGTTTACATCGGTGATGACCGTGGGAAGGCAGTTGTTTCATCCAGCGCAGCTGCTCGATGTATCGATGAGATTATCCGGGACTTCGAGCCTGAGAGTCCCCCGCCAGGGTCGATTCCTGAGTTCGCGGGGGTCGCATTTCTGGGTTAATGGGTTCGAGGTAGCCGGTGACCTTGAGTCGGATCGAGTTTCTGGGAAGAGACCGTATGGCGAAGCCAGCCGATCAAGCCTTCCTTATTTTGCTAAGAAGATCGGTGTTTCGGACCCTAAGACAGAGCTTTTCACTAGTCCGGACCTTCGGGAGTGCAACCTGCAATGTGCTCCGGAGGAAAGGCATTTTCTTGGCCGGGTGTTTGGTCGGATTTGTGTGCCAGAGGCGGAGCTTCGACTGGACAACCAGCCTTTGGACGAACTTCATGATGACATAAATGTCAAGCTGGCTGAACTAATGCTCCTTAACCGCTCGGCTCGCCGGAGGGCGAGTTATAATCTTAATTATTTGAATGATCGGTTGGCCGAGGTCGAGAAAGATAATAAGGACCTTCGGCAAAGTTTGGAAAATAAAGAGATTGAGCTCAAAGCTGCTATGGAAAAAAACAAGAAGTCCCGAGAGGAGGCTATGGAGTTAGCGAAGCGGAACACAGATCTAATTGCGGCGAACAAGGAAAAAGATAAGGCGTTGATGTCTGCAGAGGATCGGATTACTGATTTGAAGGGGTCGTGGCGAGCCAGTACGGAGAAAATTAAGAGTAAGCTCGATGGTTGCTTAATTGAAGCCGGTGGCTCGGCCGCAGAACCACTTCCTGTTGATGCTGGTGCGGAGGTTTCAGCTGATTGGCTTTGCAGGGAGCTTGATGTTTTTAGTTCGTTGGTTGAGAATGCGGCTGACTTCGGCGGTTATGCCGGAGCTTTGGCTATGTCTAGCACCCTTCGTCAAGCTGATTGTGACCATCTCCGCAAAATTAAGCGGCCGAACCATGTTTTCCTTACAGTTGATGAAGTTCGAGCCTTGAAGATCGACGACGCAGATGTTCGTAATTGCGCAATGCATTTTTTGCGAAGGTTCTGGATAGCTGGCGGAGGTCGAGCCCTGGCTTTCGAAGAGGCCGCCGAAGCTACTCATCAGGTGTCCATTGCATGAGATGTCTGTTTCATGTTTTAATCCATGGATGAAAATGTTGATATTTAGTCCTGTGTTCTGTTTTGCAGGCTCAGAAGGACGTGCTGCCCTCGCCGACTGCGACCGAAGACATTGCGGGGTTGCTCGAAGTCTGCTCCTGCGCACAATTCTGCGGAAGTTCCACCAGTCGAGGTCGCACCCTCGGCTGAGGAGGCTCCAGTCACTGGGGAGGCCGACGTGGAAGAGGCGGCAACGGATGAAGCGCCTGCTGCTGAACCTTCTGTGACTTTGGAGAGTTTGGATGCTGCGGCCGACCAGGATTTGGGTGCTTCAGCTGGCGAAGCTAGGGTGGAGAAGAATGTGGATGACGAGCAGGTGTGAAAACTTGGGACAGTTTTAACATGAAGGTCATTTTGTAATATGTTGGGTGATGGGGATGACTAGGTGACACTAAGACACTTTTTTAATGTTGTGAAAAATGCAGGTTCCTGATGGAACCGTGCTAGAAGTATTTGATGTGACACCTCTGACGCTAAATTATCAAGATAATTTATAATTGGTGGATCATGGGCTCGAGCTAAGTTTAAGCATCCTTCGCTATCTTTTGAGCGTTTTTGGTGGTTGAAGGTACGAAGGTACGATTTGAAGAATAGTCGATCGAGCCGTTTTTGGCGTGATGCGGATTATACTGATCGGCAGGCTACGAGAGAGTTGTTTGGTTCTTCTTCTTCCTGGCAGCCTGTTGTTGATGATGATATCGATGAAAAAACAGCTTTGGATTTCCTGTTTGGTCATAGCAGCCTCGAGCTGGGTCCGGATGGTTCCCTTGTGATTCCGAAGGAGGAGCCTTCGGAAGTTGGTGATGTGGGTCGGAGATATATGTATAGGGCGAGGGTTTTGCCCGGTGAACTGCCGATTGTTCCCGCGGCTCCTTTGTAATGGGGACCCGTGGTTCCTATTGGACTAGGATTTGAGGAAGAGGGTTACGAAGGTTTTGACGATTTAATGTTGATTGAGGACTATGATGGTTCCTTGTAATTTTGTAATTTTTATTGACTGTAAGACGTTGTGAAGTTGTTTTGTATGTAAACGGGGGGAATTGTATGATTTTTTGGTGTAAATACGATTGATTTTGTAATTTTACTGTGGATGCTTGGTCCTTGCTGAATATTGGCGAGGTCCGTTAGCTGTTTGGTTTTGCATTGCTGGTTGCGTGTGATGTTCAGTAAAACAGCGACGCCCCCCTTTCTTTTTGGCGAGGCTCGCTTTTCATTGAAGAGAGATGTTTTAGTAAGACAGCGACGCCCCCTTCTTTTTAGCGAAGCTCGCCATTCGTTAAATAGAGATGTTTAGTAAAACAACGACCCCCCCTTATTTTTAGTGAGGCTCGCTTTTCGTTAAATAGAGATGTTTATTAAAAAAAGCGATGCCCCCCTTCTTTTTAGCGAGGCTCGCCTTTCGTTAAATAGAGATGTTTAGTAAAAAAGCGACGCCCCCCTTCTTTTTAGCGAGGCTCGCCTTTCGTTAAATAGAGATGTTTTAGTAAAACAGCGATGCCCCCCTTCTTTTTTAGCGAGGCTCATCTTTCGTTAAATAGAGATGTTTAGTAAAACAACGACACCCCCCTTCTTTTTAGCGAGGCTCGTTTTTCGTTAAATAGAGATGTTTAGTAAAATAACGACGCCCCCCTTCTTTTTAGCGAGGCTCGCCTTTCGTTAAATAGAGATGTTTAGTAAAACAACGACGTCCCCCCCTTCTTTTTAGCGAGGCTCGCCTTTCGTTAAATAGAGATGTTTAGTAAAATAGCGTGTTTTGCGAGCTTGCTCGACTTTTTGTTAAATAGAAATGTTTAGTAAAACAGCGACGTCCCCCCCTTCTTTTTAGCGAGGCTCGCCTTTCGTTAAATAGAGATATTTAGTAAAACAACGTGTTTTGCGAGGTTGCTCGACTTTTTGTACTTCGCGCCTCCCCTTGTCTTAGGTGGAGGTGAAGTTTGCTTTGCGAGCCCCTGGCGTGTTTCGTGAGGATGCTTGACTTTTTGTACTTCGCGCCTCCCTTGTCTTAGGTGGAGGTGAAGTTTGCTTTGCGAGCCCCTGGCATGTTTTACGAGGGTGCTCGACTTTTTGTAATTCGCGCCTCCCCTTGTCTTAGGTGGAGGTGAAGTTTGCTTGGCGAGCCCCTGGTATGTTTTGCGAGGGTGCTCGACTTTTTGGACTTCTCGCCTCCCCTTGTCTTAGTTGGAGGTGAAGTTTGCTTTGCGAGCCCCTAGCATGTTTCGCGAGGGTGCTCGACTGTTTTGGACTTCGCGCCTCCACTTCTTTTAGGTGGAGGTGAAGTTTGCTTTGCGAGCCCTTGGCGTGTTTTGCGAGGGTGCTCAACTTTTTCCAAGTTTGTTTCGAAAAGGTTTGTTTTTCAAAGCAATCTTTGGGTTGTTTTCATCGATTATAGCGCTCTTGAAAAAGAGTTGCTTTTCTCGATGTTTGTTAACAAAAGTAACAATTTGGAGTTTTGCTTTTTTCGAGGGGTTCTAGCCTGTATTAAGGATTTGGATACTGCCTAGTTAAAAACCTTATGCCCCTTCGTAAGGAAAAAGAGTGCAGCTCCTCTGTTTTTGTTACAAACATGGAATTGAAAAAAGACAAGGGAGAAAACAAATTACATGTTGCGAGAGCTCTTTAAGGCTTCGCTATGGATAATATTTGCGAAGGTCGTCAACATTCCAGTTTGTGAGGCAGGTTGTTTCCTTTCTTGGCAGCGAGGTGATATGACCCGGGACGATTACATTCTACTATTACATAAGGTCCCATCCATTTTGGCTGAAATTTTCCCCGCATGTTGTCATTTTGCTTCGGATGAGGACGAGGTCACCCTTCTTCAATTCCTTGATTCTTACCTTTTTGTCTTCTCCATTTTTGGTTTCTTCCTGATATTTGCGAAGGTTGTGTACTGCGTTGCATCTTGTTTCCTCTAGTAAGTCCTTATCAAGAAGCTGGTTTTGTTCATCTGATTCGAGGGTTGTTCTAAGAGAAACATGCTTTAATTCTTCTGGTAACACTTCTTCCCCAAACATGAGCTTGAAAGGTGTGAATTTGGTGGCTCTGCACTCCGAGGTGTTGTGGGACCAGGTGACTGAGGTTAGCTCTTCCGCCCACTTTCCCTTGGGCCTGCCTTGCAATTTTTTGGATATGGCTTGGAAAATTGTTGCGTTGGCTCTTTCAACTAAGCCATTGGATTGAGGGTGCCGTACTGAGGCGAAGCACAAGATTGTTCCAATTTGTGCGCATAATTCTTTGAAGATTTCGCTATCAAACTGAGTGCCGTTGTTGACAGTTAAGTGTTTGGGGACTCCAAACCGACAAACTAATTGCTGCCAGAAAAACTTTTTTACGGCTATGGAGGTGATCGAAGCGAGCGGTCTAGTTTCAATCCACTTCGTGAAGTATTCCACAGCTACCAATGCATAACGAAGGTTTCCGGGAGCTGTTGGTAGTGGACCGACGAGGTCCATTGCCCATCTTTGCAAGGGCCATGTTGGGCATATCAGAGTTGTTGGAGCTCCTGGGGCGTTTTGCGTTTTTGCCGTTAGTTGGCAACCCTCACAACGTTTGACGATGTCTTCTGCATCTCGTAGTGCTGTTGGCCAGTAGAAGCCTTGACGGAAGGCTTTCCCAACTAGCGCCCTTGGGCCGTTGTGTGAACCGCAGATACCTTCGTGAATGAGCTTGAGAATGTCATTTCCTTCAATCTGTGACACGCATTTCAGGCATGGCGAGGTTACCGAGGCTTTGACCAGAATGTTGTCCACTATTTTGTACCCTCGAGCTCTTTGTTTTAGTGTGTTTTCTTCCTCTATGGACTCGAGTTCATGCAGCCCGTTGATATAGGCCATGATGGGTTCTCTCCAGTCTTCGTTCTGGATTGCATTGATTAGCTTGGCATTGTTTTGGAGGCTTCGAATGCTGATTGAGTTGCTACCTCATGAAACACGTCAGGCGGCAGCTATAGTTGTTGTGCTGCTGCTTTAGCTAGGCTGTCTGCCTCGTTGTTTTCTGACCTCGGTATTGCTTTCACCGTTATGTCGATGAAGAAAGATTCTAACCTTCGAACATATTGGAAGTATTTTTGTAGCTCCGGATCTTTTGCTTTGTAATTTTTCTCAATGTGTCCCGCGATGACTTGGGAGTCTGTATTAATGACCGCCCTACGGACTGATAATGATCGAAGCCTTGAGAGTGCTAGTATCACAGCTTCGTATTCTGCGGAATTGTTTGTGCACTTGAAGTCGAGTCTTTTTGCGTATCTTAGCTTTGACCCAGATGGCGAAACTAGGATAGCCGAGGCTCCTGCTCCGGCTGCTCCCCAAGCTCCGTCGACATGTACTGTCCAAAACGGCTCTGATTGGGCTCCGTCAGTGCGAGGGTCTGGGGTCCATTCAGCTATGAAATCTGCTAGTGCCTGCGATTTGATCGCAGTTCTTCCCACAAGGTTATTGTGTAGCTGTTGAGTTCAACTGCCCATTTTGCTATTCTACCGACAGCCTCATTGTTCTTGAAGATGTTCTCGAGGGGGTATACTGAAGGTACATGGATTTCGTGTGCCTGGAAGTAGTGTTTTAGCTTTCTTGACGCCATGACCATGGAGTATGCTATCTTCTCGAGCTCTGAGTAGTTTGATTTGGGGCCCTCGAGAGTTTCTGATACATAGTAGATTGGGGTTTGCCTGGTTCTATTGTTCTCGTGCAACTCTTTAATCAGAACTGTGCTTGCTGCGTGAGGCGAGGCTGTGACATACAGCAGTAGCAAGTCTCCTTTGGTCAGGCTTGATAAGATGGTCAAGTTGGTGAGATACTTTTTCAAATCCTTGAAGGCTTTCTGCTGCCGAGGTCCCCAATTTAATGGAGCTGTGCTTCTCAATGTTTCGATGAAAGGTAACCCTCGCTCAGCTGACCTGGAGATGAATCTGCTGAGTGCTGCTAAGCGACCTGACAAACGCTGAGCTGCTTTTTTGGTTGTCGGGGGTTCCATATTGATGATGGCATCAATTTTCTCAGGGTTGGCTTCAATTCCCCTTGCTGAGACGATACAACCTAGCAGTTTTCCTTCGCTCACCCCGAAAACACATTTTTCGGGGTTTAGTTTTAACCCGGCGATCCGAAGGTTGTTGAACACTCTTGCCAAGTCTGATATGTGGTTTTCTTTTAGCTCGCTTTGGACAATCAAATCATCGACGTTGGCAGAGATGACATGTTCATCTTTGAAGACTTCAGATGTCATGTGAGCGAAGGTTGATCCTACGTTTCTTAAGCCTTCTGCCATTCTTCGAAAGCAAAAAGTGCCCAAAGGTGATGAAGCTTGTTTTGTCCTCATCTTCTTCGTTCATCTAGATCTGATGGTACCCCGAGAAACAGTCGAGGAGAGAAAACATTTGGCAACCAGCTGCTCTGTCAACTAAGGTGCTTATGTTTGGTAGAGGGAAGTCATCCTTCGGGCACGCTTTGTTCAAGCACGTGAAATTGAAGGACCGAGAAAGCACTAGCAAGGCGACCAGAGGGGGGGTGAATGGGAGCTCAAAAATTTCTCTTCGAAACTTTGGCCTATTTTCCCCAAAATCAACCCCAAGAAGCTACGATCGAAACCGTGATGCCCACGACCCTTGGAAGAGGGTGGATGATCCCTAGGATCACAGCGAGGCACCACCAAGCGATAGCAAACCAAACCGCAAAAGCACCGGCACAAATTCGTCCCTCAAAAACCAAGTCCCGAACATAGATAGACGGCTACGTCGAGGAATCCCTAAATACCTATACTAACAAGTAGCAAAGATACCTAGAGAGGTTCCTTGGTCAACTCTAGGTCCAAACGAGAAGTTCGAAAACCAAGCGAAGAAGCTGGGAGAGCAAACGGAGTTTTCATGCACAAACATTCCTGAATTTCGGCGCAAATCGAAGGATTCCCATGTCGCGTGGTGATTGCAATGACGAACACCGAAGCGACAGATTATTTCCTCTACCAGACGAACTTGGTTAAAGAGGTGGAAGTGCTGCGAGGGCCTTCGCTTCCACCAATTTGGTGAAATACTCAAAGAGCTATGCTTGCAAAACGCAAAGTGCCCGGGCTGCGTGGGACTAGCGACCAACTATGTCGATGCCCCACCTCTGCAAATGGCCAGGCGGCACTATCGGCGTGGTCTTTTGCTGGGGCTTTCTGATTTTTGGGAACCTGGAACCTTTGCAACAGTTGACCAGCTCTTGGCATCTGATGCAGCGAAAGGCAGTAAAATCCTGTTACTCATTGCTTGTGCGCTATCTCAGTGAGGCCCTCTATGCGCTCCGCACATTCGGCATGCAATTTCTTCGAGTAGTAGTGATGCCTTCGCGGACTTATGCAGTTTCAGAGAGGTGCTGTGTTCATTTTGAACAACTGCTCTCCGATGATTGCGTAACCTTTCGCTCTGCTAGCCATTCTTTCAGGCATCCTTCCTAGACATGCGGCTCGTAAGTCCCCAGCTAAATAGGCGGAATATCTGTGACTCTCAGGTCATCACTGACGATAGGCCAAATGTATCGGGCTTGGATGTTTTCCTCCTCTTTCACGGAATTTGCGAGAAGGGACAACTGATAGAAACACATCTGAGTGGCAGCGGAGATTTGTGTGACTGTCGGCTTTGGCAGCTCGTCCGCCTCTGCGTTTTCGGCCCTGGGATGTGACGCAAACGTGAAACCAGTGAAATATTTCTCATTCTTATTGAGCCCAAGATACTTGGCTAGCTCTGCGTTATCTTGCAGTGAAACCTTTCGGCATGGACCGACAACCACATGGGAATCCGGACTTGGACTATGCATCTTCTCGGCTCCGATTGCTCGAAGCTTTGTAAAACCTAGAAGCACGGCACTCGTATTCGGCAAGTGTGTTGGTTGTGAGGAACTGCAGCCCGCGGCAAAATCTATGATGACTTCGGTCCTCTCTGTGGTTTGTAAGGATCGCTGAGATTCCGGGCTCGGCCATTCCCATGCGCCGTCACAATTTAAATATCCACACAGGCTTTCGAATTCAAGCGTTGTGTACGAAAGCGGGAGCGAGTCAGCGTGCTATGAAATCCGCTAATGCCTTGCCGACTTGATTGTGATCGGTTGCTGGAAGTCGATCACGCTATTCGTGAGCTCGCCTGCCCACTTGCCGATTCAGCGATAGCTCGTGTTGCGGAACAGGGCTTCCAATGGCTGAGCCGAAGTACTATGATGTGATGGGACTGAAAGTGGTGCTTCAGTTTCTAGAGGCCATACTACTGTGTAAGCTACTTCTCCACGATGAGTAGTTCAGTTTGCCCCGAGAGGTGCCTCGGAGACGAAACTAGATGGAAACTGCGTTCATCCGTTTCATGCTCTTCCTCTTCCACCAGTACTGCGCTTACGGGGGTGTGCGATGCTGCGAGATACAACAAGGTGTCGCTTCCGGCGACGGTACGGTTGGATAGGTGGTCAGCTTTGTTAATATATCCTTAGTGCGAAAAGCTTTGTGTGCGCTTCCCCACAATCGAAAAAGGTCGAGCTAGCAGACGTTCGGAAGAAAGGCAGACTCTTTCGGCGGGACCTGCGATGAATCTGTTCAAGAGCCAGTCTTCCTGTCAACTTTGCACTTGCTTTTCGGTTGAGGGTGGTGCATATGTGATTGCCGGCATCTTGGTCGGGATTAGCTTTCAATTCCTCTTGCTCGATACTAGACAAACCCAGGAGCTGCCTATTGATGCCGAAAAGTACACATTGTCAGGGTTTGAGCTTTCAGCCGCTCTTTCGGAATGCGAAATCTGCGAGCAAGTCGACTTGATTGATCTTCCTGTCTACTCGCTCTTGACCACTATACTAGTCGACGTAAGCCAACAAGTTTTTCTTTTGGTTTGGCTTTAGAAAACTTTGTGTCATCATTGGAAAGTAGGGCCAGGCATTTCGCAGCCCCTCGGCATTCGCCGATAGCAGTAATGTACGGTCGGGGTTGATGAAACTGGTTTTCTCCTCATCATCGGGATGCAAGCAAATCTGGATGATAGCCTGAAAAAAAAGCTAGCAGCTCTTATTCACAGCCAGAGCAATGTCGACAAAGCTGTCATACGAGGGCAAAGGATACGGAGTCCTTACGGGCGCATTTGTTGAGGTCGGTGAACATCGACGCACATTCGCCATTTTTCGTTCTTCTTTTGCACCACGACGACATCGCCAGCCATTCGGGATACTGGACTTGTCGGATGACTCCGCATCAGTAATCTTTGTATCTTCGGCTTTGCCGCGTACGCCTTTCGTTTGACATTTGTCTCAGTTTTTGCTTTCTGGGCTTGCGCCGCCCCCCCCGCCCTGCGATGTTCAATCAAACTCGGTTGGCGACGAGATCCTGTAATGCCTTGCAAGTCGTTGCTGACCCAAGCGAACACCCACATGTATCATGACTCGCAAGGAAAGATGCCAACGACGTTCCTGTCTTCTTTTTTTTCCGGCATGCTGACCCACATGTGCACGGACTCTTCGGGCCTGGAGGCACGTCGAGCGGGGATTCTTATCGTTTTCTCGGCTGGGCCCCAAACCTGCATTTCGACGTGTTGACGATAGGTGCTCTTCGGTGTTGTTGTGGCAATTCGTCTTTTTGAAACCTCATGATAAGGCTGTAAGACTGGGTGGTTTTCCCTCAATCTTCTGGAAGCTTGCTGCTCTCCATGTACGGGCGATGATGCCGAAAGGGGATGGCATCTTATGCATAGGTAGCTTTGCTTGATGATAACGTTGAAACCTTTGGTGAAAACCTCTGCGAAAATGGCAGTATACGGGTAGTCCTGTTTACTATGTTGAATGTTAGGTCTCAAGTGCGGACTCTTCCCCTTCGGCAGAAGGATACAGGGAGTCTGCTTTTGCGCGATAGCATCGATCTTTCTTCACTACGAACCCGTAAGTGAATCGGCGGGGTCCAAACTTGCGTATGTCGAAATCCCATTGCCTCGAAAGGTTTACGAACAAAATGTCTGTTGAGCTTACAGGTATCATCAGAAGGTGTTGCAATAATGAAAGCCGGCCACGTGGCTGGTGGCGATGAAAGCGTCCATGCGGGTAGTCGGGCTGAAGCGGACTCATCGAAACCAAATCGGCGCTAGTGACCAAGATGGACTTGTGTTAGATGGAGCCTGGTGGATACGTCTGGACTCTTCGGTGGTAGTCCCTTCAGCTCTCGTGCTTTCGTGCTCTAGGTTTGATCCGCCGTGATGGAAAAATGTCGCCTCTGACGGAAGGATGTTGTGATTGCCTAGTTCATTTTCGCCTCCGCAACCTGCTTGGAACCCATGGCTGTGTTGCTGCCCCTGAGGTTTGGGTCGGAGCCGGAGAAGCGTGGCGGCGGCGACTGGCTGACGCTGATAGTGCAATAGGTGACGAAAAAACTGCCACCGACTGTGGCGCGAAGACGGGAGCTGATAAACTGCGCTACGCCGGATTGTACCAATGCAAGTTTTGGGGATGGCAGTGTAATGCGAGGGTGATGCATAGGTGTTGCTCGTGTAATTGCTGAATGCTGCAGACCAGAGATGACGGTCTTGCGAATTGTGGAAAACATGCTTGGAGCTTTCGGCGGGAGGTGACGTTGATCGACTTTTTCAGCTCTGTCGCCATTTGATGTATTTGCAACCCGAGTGTATGGCGAAATGCCGTCACAATGACGCCATATGGTTGGACTGGGTCCTCTTCCGCCCAGCCTCTACCGTCTCGGCCGCCGCGTCCGTCTTTCCGCCGCGCCCTCCGCGGAACGGCTGATCGAATCCTTTGGGAGGAAGTCGGGCAGTGGGCCGCCTCTCTGGGCCTGTTGCTGAGTGCGTCGGTTCTTCTTGCCAAATTGTGATTAGGAACGAAATGGCCAACACATCCTTGATTCGGCGCAGCGGGGGCAGACTTGCTTCGTCGCTGCAGCGCATCTGCGGGCAGCCTTGCGTCGCCGAAAGTAATCACTCCGACTCGCGTATCGCCATTCATACGTAAAAACAGTTCCTCTGACACTTTCGCGGCTCCCTGGACAGATGAGCGGCCGCACTGCCCAGTTCCAAGCCTTCGATAGCTGCTGCGATCACCGCCGTTTCCGGCACATTCGGAGCTGAGCTTTAGCTGGATGAAACGTTTTGAGGTATTCTCGGAAAGTGGCTCGTCGTCTTGCTGTGGGTGCCATCATGAGGTCACCGGTGGTCTTGAGCATCCGGTCGGAATCCTTGGAAAGGATGGCCAAGCTCGGCTGTCACTGTCCCATCAGAATAGATGGGAAGTGGCTTGGAGGAGTGGTGTACTCCAAATCGTGGCTAGCTCTGACATGCCAGGATGAGAGATTTGCAAAGCCGATTGGTCTCCTCCTGCCGAAAAATACCGCCGTCTACATACGTTGCAAGAACTGCGTGGGTTCGCATTTACGTCGAAAGTCGATGCGGGCTTGTAATCTTGAGGGGCCACGGGGGGAGTTGCAACGCCCCGAGAGTGGAGAGGTTCGTCGATGGCTGTTGCCGAGAGCTGGGCGGTTGCTCTCGCCTTGGTAGCATATATTTCGTTCTATCGGATTTGGGGTCCGCCCACGGCCTTTGCAGCTCCATGAATTTCCTTCCTAGTTGCCTCCTGCGCCTAGCTCTCAGAATGCGTTGCGAGTCTCGTCTCTCTTGCTTTCGCGGCAAACTGCTGGCTTGCAGCATGGTATTTTGCAACAACACGACTCATCGATTTCCCCTTGCTGCTGTGCCAGAGTCTTGATTGCTTGGGCATGTATTGATGAATTTCGATCGTCTTATCCACCGTCCATCGAGCTCGTTCGTCGACGTGCACCATCCGCGTTGCGTTCTCTGCCCGAAATCCGTGAGCTGAGGCTCTGCACGTCCTGGCTCGTCGATGCTCCCGGCGGGCTGCGCTTTCTATCGACAAAGGCGCGCCGAAGGTGGCGCTCTGGACTGTGTTTGGTGGACCCCACCCAACCCCCACATGGAGAGCTGGGGACTGAAACCGCGAGTGGTGCGAAAGATCCTTTTCGCGGCAATTCATCTCCGGATTGTCGGCCGCTTTCGGGCTTTCCTTGGAGGCCATGGTTAAGCTCGGGCCGACACCACGGTGGGCGCCACTCTTGTTTCAGGACCGAGTCCTTGAAACAGCGGGTTGTCACGAACGAAAGCGCAAAGCGAAAGCTGAAAAGCAACAGGGAAGTGGACGAAGTGGTTAGAAGTGAACAGTGTTCCCCCTATCCATTCCCTCGGAGGGTGGGAGCTTTTTTTAATCCAGATCAATTTGAAAGTAACAAAATGCCCTTCCAACCAAACTCTGCTACAATTACATGATGCACATGCTCATCACTCCATGGGTGTACGCGCCCTTTCCGGCGCGAGGGCCTCATCGTAACTCACGCCATCTGGTGGGGCCCAGTCCCCCGGCTCCTTTTCCCGGCGGTGGGCCGCTCCCTTGTGACCCAGGCTCCCGTCGACCTGCGAAAACCTAAGAAAACCAAAGTCTATGAATGACGAAAAACTCTCGCCGGACAACGCGGCTCCTTGTCGCGGAATGCTTCCTTTGACACGAAAACACATCCTACTCGTCAGCGGACGGAGGCGAAATGCCCGGTTCCGCGCGAAAATTTGCTTACCTTTCGCACGAAAGCTCCGCTTCCCTTGGTCGCAAGCGAAACGCGTGCTCCGCGCGGAGAATGCGTCCTTATCGCACGAAAGCTCCGCCTCCCTACTCCGGGTCATGAGGCCCGGAGGCGAATGCCTGCTCGCGCGACTGCTTCCCGTTCGCACGAAAGATCCGCTCCCCTTGGTCAGCGGGGCCGAAATTGTGCTTCCGAGCGACTGGCTCCCTCCGCACGAAAAGCATCATCATTTTCTTTAAAATGCGGGTCGGAGAGCAGGCCTGCGGTCTGGGCGCCGCCCCACAACGATTGCCCAAAATCAATCCCCAAAAACCTACGGACCGAGAACGTGATGCCGAGACCTGGAAGGTGGGATGTCCTAGGATCACACAGAGGACGCACAAAAGCGATAGCAAACCAAACGCCGAAAGCACTGAGACAGTTCGACCCTCAAAAACCCAAGGTCCAACGTAGATGAGCGGCTAGTGAGAAATCCCTAAATACCGATTGTACGAGTAGCAAAGATAACCGAGGAGAGGTTTTCTTTGGTAACTACAAGGCCAAACGGAAGTCCTTTTGAAAACCAAGCGAAGAAGCCGGGGAGAGCAAACGCACAAATAACGGTAAGAGAGCTTACAGAGGAGTGCACCGGGATAGTTTAATCGGCGGGAATGTTACGATAGTGCAGGACTGTCCTGCGTGGGGGCGTCCGGTCAGGTGCGCGGACTGTCACGCAGGCCCAAAAGAGCAAAACTACAGCTCCTGCAAAGTCCCCTGGACGTTCCCAGACTGTCCGCGAACTCAACGGCGGACTGTCCGCCGTCGAGGCAACCAAAAACCAACCTGGCGAGAAAAGAGCCACAGGTCTTGGCTCGTCCCCGACGCTGCGGACTGTCCGCGCCTGGGTGGCGGACTGTCCGTCCAACACCCAGTGAGCATTTCGGTCGCCCTTCACCCAAATCTCTCCAAAATGATCAAAACAAAATCCCACATTCCCAAACTTGGAGAGGATGATCAGGAGTAGTGGGAGACTATCCCCAAGAGATATAGCTCAAATAACGTCAAACAAACGGGAAACCAAAAAGGGAGAGGATGGGAACCGCAAAAACGCCACGAAAACGAAAATCAACCCGATCTAACTTGTTCGTAAGGGAGTTAGATAAATTCCTCCGGGGAAATGATCTCCTTTCAAATAGAAACAAGTTGATTCAAACGGGATTTCCAAAAGACACAGTATAGGGGAGATCGAGCGACGGGAAGAAAAACGCGAAGAACACGAAAACCAAAAACGCGAATCCAACACATCGATCTGCCAAACCGTTGTGGCTACCACCACGCTACACACAGTGAGGTTATTGGACTCAACTTCTCAAAAAATCTAAATACACAGTAGGTATGGTTCTATGAGATCGGTTAGGCTAGCTCGAGGGATTGGGAGGAGCAGGAAACCTAAAGAAAGAGCAAATTGACTGAGATAGATGGGAGGTGGGTGTCTCACCCTACTGATCCTAATTCAAAATCTATCCTAATTCCACTCGTCCCCCTAACTACTTACAGAGCGAAACCAGCTTTTTTTAAACCCTAAGGTAACTCTAGACCAACTCGAGGGTAGGTGGGATCGACGCCACGCCCGCACAAATCGTAGCAGTGGCCTCGAAGAAACTCCCGATTGCCGCACGTGACCCGCCATCCGGGCTCTGCTGTCCTTTCCACGGACGTCGCACCCCCGGTTTTGTGGGCCCCAACCGGGAAACCAGCCTCAAGCAAACCCCGTTGTTGAGGCCACGGACGGGAAACCAGCCAACCAAGAACGCCTGAGTTTTGTTGGCCCAAATCTAGCAAACCCGAAGCACCCAGGTTTTGAGGCCCAAACTCGGAGAAAAAACCACGTCAGCCCGAGTTTTTGTGGCCAAACTCGGAAACCATCCGCGGCCAGTTTGAGGCCCAAACATGGAAACCGTTCCACCCGATGGTTTTTCTCGGCTCAAACACAAACGAAGCTGTAGAGGGGATGCACGCCCATCGACCCCGTCCACCGACATGTGTCCCCAAGTCAACGACTCACGGCAACAATGACCGAAGTCTTCGCTTGTCGCTGTCCTCAGGCGTCAGCCAACAAGCTAATCTCGGGCCACGCGGTCCATTAGTCCAAGCCTTACTCCACCCTTGCACTCTCGGTCCATTGGCACGGAACGTCTAATTGACCTTCACCTGCCTTGATCCACTGTATTGGCTTCGAAACTGCACAACACAAGCCAGAAGAACATGCGATCCATCCCAGTTGCCAATCATCATCATTAGAGACCCGGCATCACCCAGTATCCGCAATCTCCCCTTGATGAGGCATGTCACTACTCACAACAAATATAAAGGAAATAGAAGGAGAAGAGAAGGAGGAGAGAAACTCGACCAAATGACCCAAAAGCATAGCAAAGCCGGGAAAAAAGGTGCAAGTGGAAAGACGCAAACAATTGGTTCCTGAGACATGGGCAACGCTCGACGCAACCAAGCAAAACACAAGTAGCCCTCAAGAAAGGAGATAAGAACAGGTCAACACCGCTTAGCAAATACCAATGAAAAAGTGCAAGCAAAATGCAGTACCTCAAGATAGAGGCACAGAGGCTCAACAAACTAGACAAGAAAGCTCGAACCAATTGAAAATCTGGAAAGGCGCAATGCTAGTCCCAAGAAAGAGGCAAAGGGCTCAACCAAACTAGCAAAAACACTCCGAACCAATTGGAAAATTTCAAAAACCATCATGAGCAAAGCTCCCCCTTGCATGTTGCAAACAACCGATCTCTCCCTTTGAACATGGGAGGTATGGATTTGTCCTAAATTCTCCCCTTAGTGAAAAATGCCACATCAAGCAAAAGAACCGAAAGCAACAGTCTCCCCCTAGAAGAAAATGCACCATTTCAAGAAGTGACCGACGAGATAGAATTGCCCCCCCCTTTCAAAATGCATATGAGTCACGATGGCAAGTTAGCAGCTTCAAGGAATATAGTCAAGAAAGAGCAAAGATGCTCTAAACAGTATAGCTCTAAATGACTCACTGGGAAAGCATAAAAGTAGAGAAGGCTCAAACTGATCACCAATATATGCAATATGAAACATACGAGGCAGACGTGAGCAGTCTTTTAGCCAAAAAAAGTAATCACCAAACACAGAAAATAGCACCAAAACAGTATAGACAGGAAGACAAGTTGCTAATCAGATACACAGGTGACTACCCTAGCAAAGGTTAAATCATCATGCTATAGAATAAAAATAGTTATTGTGTATCCAAATTTATCGGAGTTTGCAGCGGTAACGATACACAAGTTTAAATTCAGCATGTGAGTGCGGAGAGGTGAAAGCTTGTCATGCCTAACTTTTTGCAACTGTCTAAAAGCCTATGCAGAAGCATCAGAAGCTTAAAAGCAAACAGTTTTCGGCATACACAACACAGTCAAGTTTAACTCAAAGTGCATGAGAAACTGTCTCGAAACTGTGGTGTTGACAAGAAATCCCATCACGATCTTTACAATTCATGCTACTTGGTCAAGTTTTATTAGGAAAATGAACAGACCAAGCAAGTGACAGACTCAGAAATAGAGACATAGCAACCTAGCATATTGAAAAGCATGAGTGTATTCCAACACATCCTACGCATGATAGTTGCATAGTATCAATGTGAAAAATTTTTCGTTTCAAGGTTATAGCAAATACACCATTTGAAAATAGTCAGCTCACAACATGTATTAGTTGATCAGAAAGAGCATAAGCTATATCATAAGCATACGCATCAGAGCATTACTAGATACGCATAATTACATTTTAAAGATTATAGCAGTAGCTCAGAATGTAAAGCGTATGCTGAAATGCAGACAAAACAAAATGAGAAAATAGTCCAGTTTATGGTACAATATCTAAAAGTTTCCCCCATCTAAAAGGGGAACACACACCAAAGCTCACCCCTCAAACCGTTATTTAAGGTTGATTCGTCAAAGGCTTGGTAAAAATATCAGCCAATGATGATGCGTATCGACATGGCGAAGGTCGATTTATCACCCTTCTATAGTGTTCTCGCAAAAAAGTGAAAGCGCACTCAAGGTGTTGGTCTTCGGTGAACACGAGGTTCTAGCAACGCTAATAGCACTCGTGATGTCACAGAAACAAAGGAACAACGAGAAAAGCTCAGACCAAAATCACGCAAAGTGGCCATCATCCAGGTAAACTGGAACAGCGCTAGCGCCAGCAAACATACTCAGCCTCCGTGGTAGACGGGGCGACATAGACTGCTGCGGAAGACCATGATACAAGAGCAAAGAACCAATAAACTGGCAAGTCCCAGAAGTGGACTTGCGCTCAAGCGAAACCAGCAAAAATCGGCATCAGGAATTAACCGCCAAAGGGGAGAGAATGGGAGGAAGAATGAATATCAAATCCCAAACTCAGGTGTTGTGAAAAGAAGGGGTTCCATGAAAAATGCACTTCACCGCACTGACGGTGAGAAGTGCGCGGCGACCTAAAAGCACGCACACAAACACACCGCGAACTGGTGTCCCGGAGGTGTCGCAGTCAGGTAGAGCACAGCGATCCCACGGTTTTTTTTTTTATCAATTTGCTTCGGACTCCTTCTGGCTCACAGGCTTCTCATCCTGTCCGCATCCAGGACCGTTTGTGGACGACATGGGTGTTGGAAGAGGCTTGGCCTCACCTATATCGAACATTTCAGGCAAGTCATTGGTTATCCCTTGCCCTGGTGCACAAGCCATTTGGATTGCTTGATTGCAACCCAAGGAAAAAACGGTCAACTCGACCCATTATGCTCATCTCAAATCCCTGACTCATTGTATCTTGCAAACTTGGCAAACAAAGCGTTGAGAAGAACCACGAAAATGAAATCCCAGTAAATTGGACAAGAGAGTTAATCAGTGCACCTGTTGCACTCTGCGAGGAGAAAGAGCGTTTTACCCACAATCCATTTTAAACCCTACAAGCAAAAAGGTTTTCAACCTATCATACCAGGTCAGGGGCTGTGGTCAAATCATATAAAGCTTTGTGAAGTTTAAAAACATGGTTTGGAAACTTGGGATTTCAAAACCGGCGGGGTGTCTGACATAAACCTCCTCTATTCTATGTAGCGTTTAAGAAGCGAACTCTGGACATCCATTTGAAAAAGTTTGCAAACCTTTGGCATGCTAGCAAGCCAAGAGTATCCCAATTGCCCTCTAAACGAGCTACAGGAGCAAATGTCACCTCATAGTCTATACCCCTCCTTCTGACATATAGCCCTGGGCCTAG
>VDCT01001229.1:0-40000 GCA_009763385.1 Coix lacryma-jobi var. lacryma-jobi
ACTATTTTATTTATTTAATCTAACACACTTTAAGATATAAAATAAAAGCTAATAATAGTAGTAGTAGTAATAATAATAATAAAGACAAACCTGAATCGCGAAGATAACGGGGGTGCGTCTCCCCCAAGCTAGTTCCCTTACTAGTGTTGAGGCCTTCATGTGCCCATATATTTTGTGTCTCTTTTTTTAATTAATGGTGAGCCTTCATCATGTGCCCACATATTTTTTTTTTTTTCTTTTAAGGGTGAGCCTTCATGTCACATATTTTTTGGTGTTTTGAATTTATTTATAGAATGAAAAACTTAAGAGGATAAAGATACTTACGTGGATACATGGGGTGCCTTCTCCCAAGCTGAATGTTGACGTAGTCGTTCAATCTTGTAATGTAGCAGACTGACAGTGGATAAGTCCTTCCTCTATTGAGCTTTGATTGATTGGTGATGTTTGTTGAGACAGTGCTCCAATAGTGGATGGAACATTCACTTGCTTGTTAGCTTTTCTTGGCCTTTCAGACAATGCTCCAATAGTGGATGGAACATTCACTTGCTTATTAGCTTTTCTTGGCCTTTCAAATCCTATGAAACTCAATAGACAACAAAACTTGTGGAACATATTAAGCATTAGCGGTTGGCCCTCAAGCCTTAGCTGTCTAGAATTTCAGTAAGATCTCTTTCTCAATATTTTTGTATTTTAATATCTTTATAATGCAAGAGAAAATGCAACAGGATGAATGTGTGCATATATTTTTTTTATGCCACCATGGTGAATATACTTGTGGGTTTTACACACCATAGAATTATTCACATAGGGCTTTATGGTTTATGATGTAGTGTAACAAATGCAATATTTTCTTTTCTAATGCAATGCAGAAATTAAAATGTTTGTGAATTAAATATGATGATTCAATGATTAAATATGATGATGCAATAATAACTAAGAATTAAATATGAGAAATATGTAGGAAAATAAATATGAGGATAACTACCGATTTTACCTTTTGGCGAAGGTTCGGATATTTAGGTCCGATGAACCGACCTTCCCTTGGTTTAGACCTCCCAAGGTATGCCAGACGTTTGGAAAGTTGTTATTGATTGTACCTCTGAGGTGCAGACGTTTTCTTTCATACTTTCTTAGTCTGAGTCTTCACTTCCTGTGGTTCACTGTCTTGAGGTTTCTCTCCTTTCTTTTATGGGACAGTGTTGATAGCTTCTTCTTCATGATTGGCCTCTCTATTCTTGATAGTTTGTCTTCCTTGGTGTTGAGAGTGGCGTCTTTCACTTCTTTTCTTCTTGGGTGCTTCATTGGGTATGTAGTTGATGAAGTTGCATCGTGCCTTTTCTCCAGGAAAGTGAAAATGGATTTCCTCTTGTAAATGATTGTACTTGTGGCGTAGAGGATTGGTCTTCCTAGGATGAGGTGGACATCATCGTCTTCTCCCATGTCGAGGATCAAGAAGTCTGTGGAGACTTCATGACCTCTAATTCTGACTACGACGTCTCCATCATTCCTTCTTGTTTATGCCTCTTGATATGGTGTCACTCTTGTTCTTCGTTCGTGCAGCATTTTGAAGTGAAGCATTAATTGTGGACGCTGGCAGCATCTTGCTCAGTGTGCATGTTCTTGTGGATCTAGGACCTTCACTTTGTGGATTTGGGAGTGAAAACTTCTCCGTGTTTTCCTCAAGAGTGTGTCCTGCTCATAAAGACAAGGTAGAGATCAAGTGCATGGGCTCTGTTGGTGGAAAAAACCAACAGAACCAAAAGTTTTGTTTATTCCCCTCTATCCTTAGGCATAATGTACAAGACAATTTGTTGTTTATGTGTTCTATTCAATCTTAACATGAGTGATAGGATCAGAGGATGAGCATGAAAGTAGCATCTTAAATATTTAATAGATCAAATTACTTAACCCAAGGAAGGATAATCTATGCATAAAGTTGATCTTTTTATAATTGAGATATATCATCATCCAAAGGTTAGATTCACAACATTTTAGCTCATTTAGTTAGTCAGTGAGGTTCAAGAGAGTAAAGCAAAGATCAAAGGACTAAACATGTTGAGTTGATTAGGTTGGATCAGGTGAGGTGCAACTTAAACATGTTTTGTTCTTTATTTATGTTCATACCAGAATCAAAGAGAAACTTTTTAAAGTGATGGTCACTTACCTGAATATATTACTTTGTCATTGGAAAGTGATTGTGCTAAACCATCTTGTGGAAGCTTCTCTTGTCTAGCTGGCTTGTCTTCTCTTGCTCGTCTCACAGTGTGATTGAGAGGAGGAAGATCATAGTGGAATCATCTTTAGAGGTATCGATCTTTCTTCTCTTGTGTCGACTTATCAGTGAAGGTGTATTGTTCCTCGAGTATGCTGACTAGGATCCTCTCTCTTTCTTGTATTAATTCGGTACTATGATGATGGTAGGGACAATTTTGCATTCTTCTCTTGTCACCTTTCTTGTTTTTCTTTTAATTATTGGGTTGACAAGAGACTTGAAAATAGAGCTGCTACTCGAGTGCCTCTATGATAGTCTTTGTCTTATATTGTCACAACTGAGACTTGTCCTCTCAACAGTGTCTAGATGATGAAGATCTTATCAACTGTTCTTCTTGATTTGCTGGCTCAGGTACTATCTCTCCATCTCTCTAACTCTTGTGGTGCAGTGGCTTCATCCTTCATGATGCCCTCCTCAATTCTTGACAGTTGGTTCTCCCTTCGACGTCTTCTCTTGGTTCTCTTTGCTGCTCAGAAGTGATGTAGTTGTTGAAGAATCAGCAAAAGATCCAAAAGTTGACTTCTCCTGGTCTGGCAAAGATGATAACATTGATGGTGTTCAAGAAAGATCTTCCAAGGATGAGTGGTGGATCATATTCTTCTTTTCGACTGGGACAGTGTCTAGTGGTTTGTACTGATCAAAGTGGTGAGTAGGAGATCAATATGTTTGAAGTTGGGTTTCTCCTTCCCCCTTTGATTGTGAAACACATCTAGACAACGGAATTGTCTCTCCCAGGCTGGCTTGTGATGTAGATGGACTCCGAACAACATGTTCATGTGTTTGACTTGTAGATCTTGCTATTGTTGTAGTGGTACCATTTGTCTCCCAAGCTAGCTCTTGATTAGAAAAGAGGATAACTTCTCACTTCTTGTCTTGATGTCTTGGATAATGATGATTGCAGGCATAGGTTGTCTCATATGAGGTAGGTTGCATCCTGTTTGTCATCAGTGCCCAAGCAAGACTCAAAGCTAGGCTAGCACCGTTTGTGATCTGAGAGTAGGTTTGTGTCTATGGTTTGGGTTTTGGATCTTCAATGTTCAGACCAAACAATGGATGAACAAAATCTCTCTCCCTGTAACGTTAGTGGATATATACCAAGGATTGCAAGAATTTGAAGCATGGGTTGTTGTCCACAACATATGTATTTTGCATCTATTCTAATAAGGAGATTTTTTAGGATTATTTTAGCATAGACTAGTATTTCATGTGTTGGCTGCACTTTAACATGATTCAAGGAAAAGATATCTTGCAGTAGAAGACAAAACAAATAGACTTTGATACTCACAGTTCTTTCATCTATGATGAACGAGCTGAGTCTTCATTGTGCAAGAGTTGTTGAAGTTCATTATACGCCTTGCTTCATCTCCGGTGTGAGTTCATCTTAGGACTTTCCCAATTGATATTGAAAGTTTCCTACAGGGGTTAGTCCAACAAAATATCCAACATCCACTATAGCATACTATCGGCTCAAAAAACAACCTAGACACCACGTCTAATTTGATCTAAGAAGGCATTTTAACCTAAGCACCATACTTAATTTAAAAGCCTTTAGAGGTAAAATCAGCACACCTTTTAGCTCAAGAATCAAACCAGACACCATGTCTTACTTCAATTCATGAAAACAGTTAAAATAAGCTCCATGCCTAATTAAAAAGTGTATGATAATACTTCAAAACCAAAGTATATACTATAGCAAATAAAGATAACATGAAAGCACCATGCATATTATACAATGCAATGCAAAGACAACCCTTTCACCTTTTGACAAACTTACTTAGATCAAGCACATTAAGCTCACTTCGCAACTACAAAGGGTGTTCTCATCTAGGGTTTTGTGAAGATATCCGCCAATTGATCTTTGGTTCTAACTCCCTCTAAGGATATATCTTTCTTGGAAACATGATCTCTAAGAAAGTGATGGCGAATATCTATGTGCTTTGTGCGAGAGTGTTGAACCGGGTTGTTTAGCAAGCTTAACCGCGCTCTCATTGTCACACAACAAAGGTACCCTTTCTAGAACTACACCATAGTCTAAAAGGGTTTGTTTCATGTAAAGAATTTGTGCACACAAGCACCCGCGGCTATGTATTCTGCCTCGGCGGTAGACAAGGCCACACTATTTTGCTTCTTAGAACTCCATGAAACTAGTGATCTCCAAGCAAATGGCACCCTCCGGATGTTCTTTTTCTATCTACTTTGCAACCCGCGTAATCCGAATCGGAATACCCAACGAGTTGGAAGTTAGCTCCTTTGGGATACCAAAGACCAATGCTTGGGGTGTGCTTTAGGTACCTAAGGATTCTCTTCACCGCTATTAGATGTGATTCCCTAGGATCGGCTTGAAAGCGAGCACACATGCATACACTAAACATGATATCAGGCCTAGATGCAGTCAAATATAACAAGCTACCAATCATAGAACGGTAGATAGTTTGGTCAACCGGGTTACCTCCCACATCTAGGTCGAGATGTCCATTTGTTGGCATTGGAGTCTTGATAGGCTTGCAATCATCCATGTTGAAGCGCTTGAGGAGGTCTTTTGTATACTTCTCTTGAGATATGAAAGTCCCCTCCTTCAATTGCTTGACTTGGAAGCCTAGGAAGAATGTGAGCTCTCCAATCATGGACATTTCGAACTCCTTCAAAATCAAGTCACCAAATTCCTTGCAATAAGCTTCATTTGTTGACCTGAAGATGATATCATCGACGTAGACTTGAGAAATGAAGATTTCTCCATCAAGCTTCTTGGTGAATAGTGTGGTGTCGACCATCCCAATGGTGAAGCCCTTCTCAATGAGGAAGTCCCGGAGGCACTCGTACCATGCTCTTGGGGCTTGCTTGAGCCCATATAGCGCCTTGGACAACCTATAAACATGATTAGGATATCTTGGGTTGTTGGTATAAATTAACGCACACTCTACTTTATCCGCAAGCGCACAGATAAGATCTACCGATGTAGCACTTCACCGGAGTAACCCAGTTTTAATATCGAACCCAAAGGAACGGATAGTGTTAAGTCTTAAAGTCTACCCCTGAGTAGCTAACAAGGACGAAGAATCTAGAAGTATAGAGGGGATCATTAAGTTGTCTAATTCCAATTTAAGAGTGATATGTTTATATTATTCTTAGTGGGGAAGTTGCCATAAAAGGTCACAAATAGAGTATGAGTCTTTTATGCAAATGTATAATCCTACCGAGCCTACACACGGTAAGTGGACTATAGAAGAATCAACAAGGCTATAAGAGTCACCCTTGCGAACAACCACTACTACCGGCGTTATAGGAGGCATTTATGATGAGTTATCAAGTCTAAGCACCACGCTTACACTATCCAACTACTTTAACTCTAGAGCAACTTAGAATTAAAGTACTCAAAAGAGTCACAACCTTAAGAATAATAAGAACAATGGCTCAAACTTAAATATAGACGTTGATTACCGAAACAATCGCTGAAGCAAGTTGAAGATGAACTTGAATCCGCAGGTACAAGATGAAGAAGTTGATCCGACAGGCCGAGCTCCTTCTTGATCTCTTCCTCTCTCTCTCTCTTCTAGTTCTAATATAAGACTAGGTTCTAAACCTAACTAGAGGGGTAACTAGTCTTCTACTTGATAGCTGGCTCTTGATTACAACTAGATGAACTAGATCTAATTCTAGATGAACTAGAAGAGATTCATCTAGAGGGACCTCTACTTCTAATTGAAACCCTAGTTTCTGATGTGGAGATGAATAATGAAGATGGAGATGTCTGGAGAGGGGGGTCTGGGGCTGCTTATATAGCCCTGAGGGATCAACCGCGGCCGTTGGATCAAACCGACTTCAGGGACGGTGGAGATGCATCCTAGGAGGCGGTGGAGGAAGCTTGCAGAAGACGAAAGCCAGCGGGCCCAGGGGGAGACCGGTCGGTCCCACCTGGCAGGGTCCCGCGGTGCCCGACCTCCTGGTGTCTTCTGGTGTCCTCTGGAGTCTTCTAGAATATTCCTGACGTGCCGGTTGCGTTATCTCGCGTCGGTTTCCTTCTAGGGGAAGCAGTCAGTGCTGGTTTCCTGGTTTAGTCCCTGCAGAATCACAATTCACCAAAACTCGTTGAATATTGTCAATTAAAACCCTAAACCTTTGTTGGTGATTGAATTCATGCCCTTTTCATATTTATTTATCCTTTAATTTTAATAGATAACCAGTGTCAACAAGGGTCTTCAAACCCGGGAGTTGATCAACATAGACTAGTTCATTATGAAGCCATTTAAAATGCACTTTTCACATCCATTTGATATAATTTAATGTCATGATGTGATGCATATGCAAGGAGGATACGAATGGCTTCAAGTCTTGCAACCAGTGCAAAGGTCTCTCCAAAATCCAAGCCTTCAACTTGAGAGAATCCCTTTGCCACTAGCCTTGCCTTGTTTCTAACAACCTTGGCTTGATCATCTTGCTTGTTCCTAAACACCCATTTTGTTCCAATGGCCAATGCGCCTTTGGGTCGCTCTTCAAGTGTCCAAACTTGGTTGCGGGTGAAGTTGTTTAGTTCTTCATGCATAGCATTCACCCAATCCGAATCACCTAGAGCTTCATCTACAATGGTAGGCTCAACAAGAGACACAAAGGAGTGATGTTCAATAAATAAAGCAAGCTTTTGAGATCGAGTCATTACACCCCTTGTTGGACTCCCTATGATGAGATCTTGAGGATGAGCTTGTAGTAGAGGAGTAGTCCTTTGATCAACCACTTGAGGAGCCACTTGTGGAGCATCAACATCTTGAGCTTGTACCATCATTTGATCATGGGAGACATGAGTATCTTCAAATGGATCTCTCCCATCTTTATCATCATCTTGTGGTACATTGATGAGGATGGCTTGTCAAAGACTTGCACATCATCATCATCATCTTTAGGCTTGATGGCTCCAACCGGCATGTTTCATTGCTTCCCTCAATGGTTCATCACCTACATCATCAAGATTTTCATGCTCTCCTTGAGAGCCATTAGATTCATCGAATTCCACATCATATGTTTCTCTCTACCATCCCGGTGGCATGGTTGAATACTCGATATGCTTTGGACTTCAATGAGTAACCAACAAGAAAACCAATATCACATCGGCGTTGAAACTTCCCTAGGTGTTGTGCTTCTTGTAGATGTAGCATTTGCACCCAAACACTCTAAAGAATGATATATCCGGCTTCTTGTTGTTGAGTAGCTCATAGGGGGTCTTGCCAAGGAGACGATGGGGGAACACTGGTTTGATGCATAGCAAGCGGTGTCGATTTCTTCCGCCCAAATCTTTCCGGTGTAGTGTACTCATCTAACATAGTTTTTGCTAGGGTTATTATTGTCCAGTTCTTCCTCTCAACTACCCCATTTTGTTGTGGTGTATATGTTGCGGAGACTTCATGCTTGATCCCAACTTCATCACAATACTCATCAATATGGGTGTTGTCGAACTCCTTTCCATTGTCACTTCTTATCTTCTTGATTTTCAAGTCAAATTTTGCTCTGGGCTTGTCTCTGGCAAACTTCTTGAATGAAGGGGTTGCTTCGATTTGTCATGAAGAAAGAATACCCAAGTGTATCTTGAATAGTCATCAACATCACTAGGCAATAGAGATTTCCACCCAGCTAGCATATGTTGTTGGCCCAAATAGATCCATGTGAAGTAGCTCTAACTCCTTGATGTTGATACAAAGGCTTTGGTTGATGATGATGTTTGCACTTGCTTGCCGGCTTGACATGCACTACACAATTTGTCCTTCTCATTTGACATCCTTCAAGCCTCTAACCAAATCCTTCTTCAATAGCTTGTTGAGAGGTGTTCATTCCAACATGTGCCAATCTTCTATGCCATAGCCAACCAAGTGATTGCTTAGTGAACAAACATGTCTTCAAGTTGGCATCTTCGGAGGTGAAATCCACTAGATAGAGATTGTTGTATCTAAAGCCCTTGAATATCACTTGTGTATCATCTTTCTGGTCACAACCACTTCCTTGTCGGTGAACAAACATTGAAAGCCAAGATCACATAGTTGCCCACGGATAGCAAGTTGAAGCTCAATGATGCAACTAGAAGTACATTGGAGTGGTATGATCATTTGATATTGCCACTTTGCCCAATCCCTTGACATTGCCTTTGAGTTGTCACCAAATGTTATCTTTTCTTGGTCATTGACATTTTCTTCTAGTGAGGTAAACATCCGGGGATCACCGGACATATGTTGTGTGCAACCACTATCACTCACACCCAATGAGATCCACCGGTCTTGTAGTTCACCTACACACATAAGAAATCAAGCTTGAGCTTTTGGGACTCAAACTTGTTGAGGTCCCTTAACCTTCTCTACTAGTGACTTGCAACCCAAATTTGCTTTGGCCTATTCTTGTTAGGTGGCCCCATGAACATGACTTTCATCTTGCCACTAGAATCTTGTTTAAGCATGTAGTGAGCATTGAAAGCAAAGGGCCTAGCATGCTTGGGCAAGGGTGTAGGTTTAGGCTCTTCTTCACAATCATGAGCAAAGTGTCCTTCCTTTCCACATTCATAGCATCTTCCAATCTTCTTCTTCTTTGGCTTAGTGATGCTCTTGCGTTGCTTCATCTTCTCTTCAAGGAAGCCGATGCCATTTCATTGGTCTTCATGATGGTGTTCATGAGTAGCTCACTTTGAAGACATTGCCCCTTGGTGAATTTCTTCAACCGGTGGTAAGGTGCTCCTTCTCTCTCTCTCTGAGCTTGTCATTCTCTTGTTGGAGCTCTAATTGAGATGGTGTCATCTTGTAATCTCTCTCCATCTTCAATCTCTTTCTCTTCTCTTCTTTTAGCATGTCTAGCTCAAGTGACATGTTTATACTCATCATCTTGGGTCTCAATGATGACTTGCTTTGTGGTTGCAAGCTTCTCTAGATCAACCTTGAGTTTTGCATTCTCATTCTTGATCTTGACAAATCATCATAGTGATCGACCACAACCACACTCTTGCCTTTGCCACTAGTTCTTTGCTCATCATGCTCACTAACCAAGTCCTCACAAGATGTTGCTATGTCACACTTAACACAAGGTTAGGAGGCATCATGTGTCTCATGTGAAGCATATCATAAGCAATGGTGAGAGTATCATAGTCTACTTCACTTGAGTGTATTGTTCCTTAAGCAAAGCATGACTAGCGGTAAATCACTATGCATCTTATCAAGTTTTTCATTTTTTTAGCCTTGAGCTCTTGTTAGAGGACTTGAGCTCCTTGATAGTGGATGACATAGTTGCAGTTCATCTTTTAGCTCATCACTAGCGAATAGCATGATCATATTTCTCAACAAGAGATTCATTTTCATCAACAAGCTTCTCATTTTTAGCTCTAGTCTTTCTTATGATTTTAGAGTAATTGTTTAGCAATTTAACAAGCTTATCATAAGTAGGTGACTCAAATTCACCATCACTATCACTATCACTAGAATCATCATCGCTTTGTACCTTCCGGTCACCCTTGGCCATAAGGCATAGGTGTGTAGATGATGATGGCGACGGTGGCGGTGGTGGTGTAGAGGAGCCAATGACTAGAGCAGCCACCTTCTCCTTGTCATCATCACTATCTTCATTTGATGAGCCACCGGAGGAGTCAATGTTGGTGAGCCAATCAACAACAATGTAAGCCTTCCCACCTTTCTTGTGGTATTGCTTCTTCTTCTTGCCATCCTTCTTGTAGTAGGGCTTTTCATCCTTCTTCTCATCTTCACTTGATGAGTCATACTTCTTGCCCTTGTTTTTGTTCTTGTAGCTCTCTTTCTTGGGCTTGGTGCATTGATGAGCAAGATGGCCAAGCTCACCGCAATTGTAGCAATCCATTTCGGAGATTGGCCTCCTCTTGCTACTTGTGAAGAACTTCTTCTTTCTTGAGTCAAAGTTGACTCCATTCTTGTGAAGATTCTTCAACATCTTGGTGGTCCTTCTCACCATGAGAGCGATGTTGGAATCATCCTCTTCATCACTTGATCTCTCATGATGCACCTCAATAGCCTTGGACTTGCCCTTCTTGTCATGGCTCGCTTTGAAGGCCAAGTCCTTCTTCTTGTCGGTGGAGGAGCCACCACTTGGTGTGTGTGCATGTACATCTCATGTGCATTGATCTTTCCCAAGATTTGAGTTGGTGTAGTGGTGGAAAGATCACCTTGATGTAGCACCGTCACAATGTGTCCATACTTCTCAATTGGAAGGACACAAAGAATCTTCCTCACAACATCGGATGGTTGCATTTGCGTGAGGCCAAGTCCATTAAGTTCTTCTACAAGAACATTCAAGCATGAGTACATTTCATTTGCACTTTCATTAGTGTGACACCCTAGTGTCAAGCACTGCATTAGGAACTACATTTAGCTACTAAATGCATAAGCAATGCATTGCATCATTTCATGTGCATCAAAGTGCTTTTGTCTCTGATTTATTTATCTGGATTTTGGTCTCTTTTGGGCTTGATTGTTTAAATGGATTTCTGTCTTGGCAAATGATTTTGTAAGATAAAGAATATGAAGTATAATACTTTGCATGTTAACATTTTGACCTAGTTCAAAAATGGTTTAGCAAATAAAAATGAGGTAAACAAAATGGTTTATGTCTCAAAATTGGTTTTATTTCTGTGGAGGTTTTAAAAGTGCTTTTCAGCAAAATGTTCTATATGAAAGTTGTAGAGAAAATTATTTCAAGCAACTTTTATTTTTGGGTCAAAGTCTAGTTTGAAGTTTTTGAAACTGTTTTTGAATGGTCAAAGTTTGAAAAGTTTTTGGGAAAAAGAAAAAGGAAAAGATTTTTTTTTTCCGCGTCCTCACTTCCGCCCAGTTGGCCCTTGGCCTTTCGCCCAGCCCATGCCAGCCCGCTCGCTTCCCCGCGCCCGCTCCCGTCCGCGCTCGCCCCCGCGCCGCCGGTCAGCCTGACACGGCCGCGCCGTACGCCGCCGCAACCGCCGCGTGGCCGCCTTTGCCTGCGCCGTATCCCGCTCGCCCACTCCTCGCTCGATCTTTGCCCGCTCGATCACGCCACGATCGCGCGCGGCCACTCCCGCTCCGCCTCGCCTACCGTGCCCGCTCGCCGCGCACGCCAGCGCCTGCCGCAACCGCGCGCGCCGCACGCCGGCAGTGGCCCCCACCACGACCCCCGGCCGGTCATGACCAAGCAAAACCCCGAGCACCACCTCTCACTCCCTCACTCACCCGCACGCACACTCCCGCCCCTCACCCTCACTTCTCCTCTCCGCGACCGAACATGAAGCACGAACGCTCGTGCCGTCGCCGTTCGACACCGCGAGGACACCACCGCCGTTCCAACCTCACCCGGCCACCACCATCCAATCCCTCTCGCCAGCCTCTCCGCCTACGCCGTGCACACGCCGTGCGCGCGCCATCTTCCCCGGCCAAGCTCCACCGTCGCCGGAGGACGAGGTGCCCCCTGCGGTCCCCGTTCGCCGCCGAAAAGAGCTCGAGCCCATTCCGCACCAACCTGAGCTTCGCCACCCCTCTCCTTCACCGTCGAGCTTCATCAGGCCCAAGGCAAGGTGAGAACACTAGTTCGCGAGCTCTCTACCGCTCCGTAGTTCTCCCTCCACCTCCGACCGAGCACCATGGCCTCCGCCATGGCCGCGCCCGAGGCCAAGCTTCTCTGGAGCTTCACAGGCCAAACCAAGCCCTCCGATTGCCTCCCTAGGGTTTGCTAGTTCTCCCCCTCCCATCAATTTGGCCGGCGACCGCCGGAAACCAACCCCACCTCTCGGTCCGCCTCGTCAAGGGGAGCACGATGAGCCCGGTCCCACCGCCGGTGACCTCGCCGTCAGCGAGCAAGCCGCGGTTAACCCTCTCCCCTGCTCCGCCCTCTCTGACCGGTGGGCCCCGTTGACCAGCGGGCCCCACGCGTCAGTCTCACCACCCGGTCTATGGGCCGAGTCCACGAAGCCAGGCCGGGAGAATCAAATGTTTTTCCTTTTTGTTTTTAATTCCAGAAAGGCTTGTTATTTTTGCGTAGCACGTTTTAAAAGTCCAAATGAAGTGCTTTCAGTTTTGTTAGCTTGTTTATGAGTAGATCTATCATAGAAAATATGAAAGTATTTTTGGTAGAAGTTTTTGTTACTGTTTTTATTTAATCCAGTTTACATGCTTTTGTTGAGATAAATGGTTATATATGTTTTCTGGTCGAGTTAATTCATGGAAAATTTTTGTGAAAGTTTATTATCATGTTACGTACCTGTGAAAAATATATGAGGCCCTGTTTATGTGGAAAAAGTTTCTGTTATGGTTTAAAGTTCTTTTTGGCTATTTTCTTGAAATAAGTGTTAAGGTATTTTATATATCAAAATAAAATATGGGAAAATTTGTGCAGTCTCTGTGTGTGATGTTCAAGCTAAAAAAAATGTTAAGTATAGGTTGTTGTATGAAAAAGTGTGAAGTTACTTTACAAATGTACTTTTCTGTGTTTTTCTTTGGAAATTCGTGTAAGAAATAATATAATGTTTCTGTTCATGGAACTTCCTTGATAAATATGAAATGTGGAGTAGAATCTGGGAAAAATATGAAACTAAGTTTAGCACCCTCCTCCAGTAGGGTTGTAGTTCAATTGGGTTATTTTGGAGTAGATTTGTTTATTTTGTGTAGGGTGATATATTGATGTTCTGGCAGTGCACTTTCTGCAGTAGAGTGTTTATGTGTAGATGAAGCAAGAAAAATTATGAACTCTGCTGTTTGACACTTTTTTGGAGAAGAGTTAGTTCAAAATACCTTTTGAGCAGTGTTTTTCATCTTTTTGTGGCCGCTATTCTGTATTTTATCTCTTGCTAAAAAAATTGGTCAGTGAAGTCCAGTTAGTGTCAGTTATTTGCTGGAATTTTTGTGTATTTTTCTGAGTTTAGAAAAATACACTTGCAGTTCAAACTTGAGTTTCTTTTGAATTTCTAAATAGGAAATAGTGGAAATAATGATTTTGTTTTATGAGGTAAATAAGTATTTACCTCAATATCAAAAGTGGTTCAACAAGTTGGTTTTGTTGGTTTGCAAGAAGCATTGCTTTTATCCCACCACATCTCGCACCCGCATTTTTAATTATTTATTATTCGCCGCACGCAATAGGATCGACACTCCCGGAGCCCGACCAGGAGCAGGAGGCAAGCGCCGAACAAGAAATCCCGGAACTGCATCAAGCCGAGGAGGTCGACCCCGGACAGGAAACTAACCTGCCCGAGTGCCCCTCCCACGAGGCCTCGGTCTTCGCTCAAGGCAAGCCCCGGAGCATTCTAAGTCTCCCAGTATTTACAATTAAATTACTTGAGTATTTTATGTTGTGATGCATTAGGTATAGGAGTTGTTTGAATCCTACTTGCTGCATTACCATTCCTTGATTTTTGATTATTACCTACCTTGTTATCCTGTTATTTTAATTACAGTGTAGAATTGCTTAGTCTGCTTAATAAAAGTGGTAGTTAAGGATGTTTCCGTAATACCTCTGGTGGGTATTTTCCGGAGCACGGTTGGCTATATTTTTGCTATCATGGAAAAGAACCTGCGTAGTAATGAAATACGGTCAACTGGAAGGTAAGGCACAAGTTTGGAAACTTGGGGCAGTCCGTCCGTTGGATCGTGTAGGTTTGTATCGATGTTGGCCCTCGTTCATTTTGAACGCGCCCTTTTACTTAGGGATACGTCGGTGCCGTAATCATCAACCCCAAAGCCGGTTAGAAGCTATTCGGGCCGGTTTCGACCTGTGTCGCGCCCTCTAGTATGGAAATGCGATCTGCCACGAGAGGCCATCGCCAGGTTCCAATTGGGCGGTCCGTGCTTGAACCGCGACGATTACCACCACGAACAAGCATCGAGCGGTTGCCCAATGCATGGACCCGACGGGGAAAGTGTGGGCTGGTATTAAAGGTCTTTCACCAGCTGGTTTGGAATTCGATTCGAGTCGCCGTCTCCCCCGGTTAGTGGGAAACTATGGCGAGCTTCACCACGATACAACTCCATGTGATGTTTAAAGGTTCAACTAAAATGTGGATAAGTGTTGGGGGAAAGGACCCTCGACAGAAGCGCCGCCCGAACTGGTGCTCAAAATCAGCCCTCGCGTAACGCCTGGCGTGCTTGCGAGGTCCCTCTCCCATTGGAGGCCATTACCCTGACCCCCGGATGCGGGATCAACCCTCGATCTCTTGTTGTGTTTCCGTGCAGGTCTGAGGCGATGGTCGCACTACAGGACACCTTCGCTGACTGTCGACACCACCTTCGCTCGGAGCGAAGGTCCAGGCAAGCGGCAAGCACGCACTGCTCCAGAAGCAGGCGGAGCCGAAGGTCCGGCGAGCGCGGCCGAAGGTCAAGACCGCCGGACCTCTCCCCGAAGGTGAACAAGGGCCAGGTGGCGATGCGCGGGAGTGTGATTAGGGTTTCCGCCTCAGCTGTGTATTTACGCTTTTACCCTCCCTCCCTGCGTGGAGGCGAGGAACCTTTCCTGTACCCTTTTGTAATTTAGCCCGTGCCCCTTGGTATTCCCTATAAATACCAAGGGGATGAACAGTGTAAGACACGACCTTTTGGGAATTTGAGCACTTTCCACTTCCGTTTACCTTCGCTATTGCATCCGACGCTTGGCCGCCTTCGCTCTTTCCCCTGCACAAGTGCGGAGGTGGGCAAGTGCGTTCCAACAGTTTGGCGCCGTCCGTGGGGATCGAAGTCTGAAATGGCGGGAAACAGGAGAGCACTTTCGACGAGGGACCAGCGCGTTGCTCGAGAGGCGGCAGCGGTGGTCCCGCCTGCTGAGGAAATTGCACAGCCCTCGGGAGGAGAGAATGTCACCCCGGAACCCCAATCCCTGGGCCCCCAGGCCCGAGTGGCGACACAGCCACACCCACACACTTCGGGAGAAGGAGAAGGAGAAGAAGAAGAGGTGGGCCTCGAGGCCCTTGAAAGGCTCGAGGCTGAGCTGCAAGAGAAGAAGAGGCGCCTGGAACAGCTTGAGAGGCATAACCGACTGCGCTCGATCAGACAGAGGGCAGACGAGGCCAGGGAGCAGCTTCGCCGCATGGAGGAATCCCTCGCCGCGGCAGAAGCCGAAGCCGAGGGCTGGGACAATGAGGAGATACCCCCGTTGCGAGAGGGGAATGAGGAGCCAAATCAAGACCTTCGTCACCATCCACCACCCCCACCACCACCAGTACACCCAGAGCCATATCCTGTGAGACACCCAAACTTCCGCCAACTCTACCCAGATGAGAGAGAGCAAAACCTTCGCATTCAGCGAAGGCATCAGCAACACCAAATGCCGTACGATCCAAAGTCACCACTCTCCCAAATACTCCAAACCCAGCCCTGGCCACCATGCTATAATCCACAAAACCTACCCCTCTGATGGACTTTCCGACCCTCGCCAGTTCATCATGAGCTACGAAGCAGCGGTTGCCGCAGCAGGCGGTGACGAATCAACAATGGCAAAATCCTTTGTCATCATTCTGCGAGACATCGCACAAACTTGGTACAGCAACCTTCGCCCCGGAACTGTGGATTCCTGGGCCTCCCTCAGAGACAAGCTGTGTACAAACTTCAAGGGCATCACTCCAGCCCCGTTAAACCCCATCGAGCTATTCAATTGCAAGCAAGAAGAACGCGAGCCGCTCCAAGATTACTGGCGAAGGTTCATTCAAATCAGAGCAAGGACCCCTGGGATATCTGACGAGGCTGTCATCCTCGCTGCAGTCAGTGGCCTGCGCCCAGGACCATGCTCCTCCAATTTGCCAGAAAACCGGCAAACTCAATCGAGGAGTTGCATGAAACAATGGAAAGATACTGTAGAGCTGATATGGATTTCAGAGCGAAGTCCGACGCTCGGAGGTCTCAGCAGAGGCCACAGCCGAGGCCTCAACCGAGAGAAAGCAACCTTCGCCAAGAGCAAAGCAACGTCGGTGCAATCAACAAAGCAACAAACTATGAACATCAAACACGGGACGCTCACACCCGAGCAGCCAAGCCCCGCAGGTTTTGCCACCTCCGCCGAACCAGCGCTACCAGCAGCGAGATCCTGCCAAAATGTATTGTCACTTCTGTGGAATGGGAAAGGGGCACACAACAAAGCAATGCGAATGCTTCGCCAAGGAAAAGAATTCCAGGAATCCAGGAAACCTGCTCTGTCAGACCCCCGAACCATAAACCACACAAGGAAACCAAGCTTCCACCCACCAAATCCAACATACCACTATACCCCCATAAACTACGGCCTACCTTCGCAACAACCCCCCTACACCCCACCCACTCTACAACCAAACCCATTATCAGCCAACCACCACCCCACAACGCCAAAACCCACCTTACACAGTCACATACCCAGCTACCCCCCAAAACCAAATTCCAACAACCCACCAAGCCACCAGCGCTCTGCCACCACCACCGCCAATCCCCGCGTTACCAGCACCACAACCTGTGAAAGCCGAAGCCTCGAACCAAACAACCATCAACAATCCAACATCGACCTTCGGTGTCATTCTAGCTATCACCGGAGGTTCAAATGAAGACCATGGTAACAAACGGCAGAGGAAGGAACATGCCAGACGCGTTCACCACGTGGCCGTCGAAGGACCACATAAATTCGGTCGTTGGTCTCACATCCCCATAACCTTCGATTCCAGTGACATGAAGCTAAGAGATTACCCTCACACAGATGCCATGGTGATCGAAACCAACCTCGCTGGGTGGACTGTCACCAAAATACTGGTCGATACAGGAAGCTCCGCTGACATCTTGTTCGCTTCAACCTTCGACAGCATGAAGCTTGACAGAAATCTTCTGCAACCGGCCGACAACCCCCTATACGGTTTCGGTGGTCAACAAGTAGAGCCGTCGGGAAAATTTCTCTGCCCGTGACCTTCGGCGACCAAATCAACTGCAGGACGGAACACATAACATTTGATGTCGTCGACATGTTCTACCCATACAATGCCATTTTTGGCCGAGGGGTCACAAACGCGTTCAATGCGGTCATCCATCCCGCCTACCTATGCATGAAACTTCCCGCTCCGAAGGGTGTGTCGCGGTATTTGGGGACCAGGACATTGCAAGGACAGCTGAAGGGAACGTAGCCCCGGGGCAACGCAATGTACACAATTTGTCAAAACCTCAAACCCCCGGTATCAGCGTCGAGGCGAGGTCCGCAATGACAGAGTGAAGGCGGCGCCAAAGGACGAAACCAAACAAGTCCAACTCTTCGAGGGTAATGCCGAAAGAAAGGTGATCATCTCAGCCAATCTAGACCCTCAATCAGAAGGCAACCTCGTCACCTTCCTCAGAGAAAATTCCGACACCTTCGCTTGGTCCGCAGAAGACCTAAAAGGAGTCAACAGATCAATGATCGAGCATAGCCTGAACATCAAACAGGTTATCGCCCAATCAAACAAAAGCTTCGCAAGATGTCAGAAGAAAGAAAGGAGGCAGCGAAGGCTGAGGTAAAAAGGCTTCTGGACGCAGGCGTCATTCGCCCAGTCAAATACCCAACTTGGCTCTCAAATGTGGTCCTAGTCCAAAAGAAGAATAAAAAATGGCGAATGTGCGTCGATTTCACTTGCTTGAACAAAGCCTGTCCGAAGGATGATTCCCCCTCCCAAACATAAGCACCCTGGTCGACAGAGCGGCAGGTGCCAAATGCTATCCCTCCTTGATTGCTTCTCAGGCTATCACCAATCTGGATGAATGAAGAAGACGAAGAAAAAACAAGCTTTATCACACCCTCGGGCACCTTTTGCTTCCGAAGGATGGCAGAAGGTTTGAAAAATGCAGGCTCAACCTTCGCTCGCATGACCTCCGAAGTTTTCAAGGATGAGCATGCTGTCTCCGCCTATGTCGACGACCTAGTCGTTCAAAGTGAACTAAAAGAGAACCACATACCAGACTTATCGAGGGTATTCAGCAACCTCCGGTCCGCCGGACTGAAACTAAACCCAGAAAAATGTGTTTTCGGGGTAAGCGAAGGTAAATTGCTAGGTTGCATCGTCTCAGCCAGAGGAATCGAAGCCAACCCTGAGAAGATTGATGCCATCATGAACATGGAACCCCGACGACCAAGAAAGCAGCTCAGCGTCTGACCGGTCGTTTGGCAGCACTTAGCAGATTCATCTCAAGATCCGCAGAGCGAGGGTTACCATTTTTCGAAACACTCAGAAGCAACGCTCCTTCAACTGGGGTCCCCAGCAGCAAAAGGCCTTCGAGGAGTTGAAAAAGTATCTGACCAGCTTGACTGCCCTAACCAGCCCAAGCAAGGGAGACTTGTTGTTACTCTACGTCGCAGCTTCGCCACACGCTGCAAGCGCAGTCCTCATCAAGGAGCTCCACGAAAACAACAAAACCAGACAAGCCCCAATCTACTATGTTTCAGAAACCCTCGAAGGCCCAAAGAGAAATTATTCGGAGCTTGAGAAAATAGCATACGCCGTCGTCATGGCATCAAGAAAGCTCAAGCACTATTTCCAGGCTCACGAGATACATGTACCTTCGACGTACCCTCTCGAGAACATTTTCAAAAAACGAAGCCGTTGGAAGAATAGCAAAATGGGCAGTCGAGCTTAATAGTTATGCTGTAACCTTCGTTGGCAGAACAGCGATCAAATCACAGGTGCTGGCTGATTTCATAGCAGAATGGACACCCGACCCTCGCCCCGGTGAGCTGCAGCAGGACCAGTTTTGGATCGTTTACGTCGACGGGGCCTGGGGTGCAACTGGAGCCGGTGCCTCGGCCATTCTAATCTCGCCCTTCCGGGTCGAAGCTGAGATACGCACGAAGGCTGGACTTCAAGTGCACAAACAACTCCGCTGAATATGAGGCTGTGATTCTGGCACTTTCAAGGTTGCGATCGTTATCAGTCCGAAGGGCACTCATCAACACAGACTCTCAAGTCATTGCGGGGCACATTGAAAAGAACTACAAAGCAAAGATCCCAGGCTTCAAAAGTATTTTCAATATGTACGAAGGTTAGAATCTTTCTTCCTCGGCATAACCGTAAAAGCAATATCGAGGACTGAAAACAGCGAAGCAGATTGCTTAGCCAAAGCAGCCGCGCAGCAGCTACAGCTCCCTCCGGACGTGTTCTACGAGGTTTCCACTCGGTCAGCCTTCGAAGCTTCCGAAATCAGCATCAAGCTGATCAACACAATTCAGTGCGAGGATTGGAGAGCACCTATCATGGCCTACATCAAAGGACTCCATGAACCCAGCTCCAAAGAAGAAGAGAACAGACTAAAGCAAAGAGTGCGAGGGTACAAGATTGGATAACACCTTGTTCAAAGCTTCGGTAACCTCACCTTGGCTCAAGTGCGTGTCACAGTCCGAAGGTAACGACATTCTCAAACTCATCCACGAAGGTATATGTGGTTCACACAATGGCCCGAGGGCACTAGTAGGAAAGGCTTTCCGGCAAGGTTTCTACTGGCCAACTGCGCTGAGAGACGCTGAAACCATCGTCAAGAAGTGCGAAGGTTGTCAACTGACAGCAAAAAACCAAAACACCCCAGGGGCTCCCACAACCCTCATATGCCCAACCTGGCCTCTACAAAGGTGGGCAATGGATCTCGTGGGCCCACTACCGACGGCTCCGGGGAACCTTCGCTATGCGGTGGTAGCCGTGGAATATTTCACCAAATGGACCGAAACAAGACCGCTGTCCTCCATAACCTCCCTCGCAGTAAAAAGGTTTTTCTGGCAGCAGATAGTTTGTCGCTTCGGAGTCCCCCAACATCTAACCGTCGACAACGGCACCCAGTTTGACAGCGAGGTTTTCAAAGAGTTCTGTGCACAAATCGGAACAATTCTATGCTTCGCCTCAGTCCGACACCCGCAGTCCAACGGCCTAGTCGAAAGAGCCAACGCAACAATCTTCCAATCCATATCCAAAAAATTGCAAGGCAGACCCAAAGGCAAATGGGCAGACGAGCTAACTGCAGTCACCTGGTCTCACAATACCTCCGAATGCAGAGCAACCAAGTTCACACCCTTCAAACTTTTGTTCGGCGAAGAAGCCGTGTTACCAGAGGAGCTAAAATACGTTTCACCAAGAACAACCCTCGCAAGTGATGAGCCAGCCAAGCTAACTGACAAGGACTTGCTAGAAGAAACAAGATGCAGCGCAGTTCACAACCTTCGCAAGTATCAGGAAGAGACCAAGAAGTGGAGAGATAAAAAGGTCAGAATCAAGAACCTGCAGAAGGGTGACCTCGTCCTCATCCGTAAACAAAACGCCAGCATGGCCGGAAAGTTCCAGCCTAAGTGGACAGGCCCGTTCCTGATCGCAGAATGCAATCGCCCAGGCTCTTTCCACCTCTCCGACAGCGAAGGTAATATCCTACCACACACCTGGAACATCGACGACCTTCGCAAATTCTACCCATAGCGGAGCCTTAGCGAGCCCTCGCGTTATGTAATCTTTGTCACTTTCTATGTTATCTACTCTCATGTACTTAACAAAAGGAGCTGCACTCTTTTTCCTTACGAAGGGGCGTAAGGTTTTTTAATGGCAGTATCCAAAGCATTAATACAGGCTAGAACCCCCAAAAAAGCAAAATCTCCAACCCTCTACTCCCAAGCATCGAAAAAGCGGATCTCTTTCAAGAGCGCTACATTCGATGAAAACCTGCTAAGATTGCTTCGAAAAACATTCCTTTTCTTTTCAAAGCAAACTTCACCTCCGCCTAAGATAAGGGGAGGAAAGTCGAGCACCCTGGCACAAACGACAGGGGCTCGCAAAAGCAAACTCACCTCCGCCTAAGATAAGGGGAGGAAAGTCGAGCACCCTGGCACAAACGACAGGGGCTCGCAAAAGCAAACTCACCTCCGCCTAAGATAAGGGGAGGAAAGTCGAGCACCCTGGCACAAACGACAGGGGCTCGCAAAAGCAAACTCACCTCCGCCTAAGATAAGGGGAGGAAAGTCGAGCACCCTGGCACAAACGACAGGGGCTCGCAAAAGCAAACTCACCTCCGCCTAAGATAAGGGGAGGAAAGTCGAGCACCCTGGCACAAACGACAGGGGCTCGCAAAAGCAAACTCACCTCCGCCTAAGATAAGGGGAGGAAAGTCGAGCACCCTGGCACAAACGACAGGGGCTCGCAAAAGCAAACTCACCTCCGCCTAAGATAAGGGGAGGAAAGTCGAGCACCCTGGCACAAACGACAGGGGCTCGCAAAAGCAACTCACCTCCGCCTAAGATAAGGGGAGGAAAGTCGAGCACCCTGGCACAAACGACAGGGGCTCGCAAAAGCAAACTCACCTCCGCCTAAGAGGGGAGGCGCGAAGTCCAAAAAGTCAAGCATTCTCGCACAAGCAAGCGAGGCCTCGGGCGGGCCCACATTCTCCCGCCTCGCCAGCCCTCCAAGCCAGGCCTCGGGCGGGCCCACATTCTCCGCCTCGCCCGAGCCCTCCAAGCCAGGCCTCGGGCGGGCCCGCATTCTCCGCCTCGCCCGAGCCCTCCAAGCCAGGCCTCGGGCGGGCCCACATTCTCCGCCTCTCCCGAGCCCTCCAAGCCAGGTCTCGGGCGGGCCCACATTCTCCAAGCCAGGCCTCGGGCGGGCCCACATTCTCCGCCGCGCCCGAGCCCTCCAAGCCAGGCCTCGGCGGGCCCACGTCCTCCGTCTTGCCCGAGCCCTCCGAGCCAGGCCTCGGGCCGGGCCACATCAACGCGATTAACAACAGTGCGCGAGCCTCGCTAAAAGAAAAAGGGGGCGTCGCTGTTTTTTCAAAACAAGCTTACATGAGCAAGTGCGCGAGCCTCGCTAAAAGAAAAAGGGGGCGTCGCTGTTTTTTTCAAACAAGCTTACATGAGCAAGTGCGCGAGCCTCGCTAAAAGAAAAAGGGGGCGTCGCTGTTTTTTCAAAACAAGCTTACATGAGCAAGTGCGCGAGCCTCGCTAAAAGAAAAAGGGGGCGTCGCTGTTTTTTCAAAACAAGCTTACATGAGCAAGTGCGCGAGCCTCGCTAAAAGAAAAAGGGGGCGTCGCTGTTTTTTCAAAACAAGCTTACATGAGCAAGTGCGCGAGCCTCGCTAAAAGAAAAAGGGGGCGTCGCTGTTTTTCAAAACAAGCTTACATGAGCAAGTGCCGAGCCTCGCTAAAAGAAAAAGGGGGCGTCGCTGTTTTTTCAAAACAAGCTTACATGAGCAAGTGCGCGAGCCTCGCTAAAAGAAAAAGGGGGCGTCGCTGTTTTTTCAAAACAAGCTTACATGAGCAATGCGCGAGCCTCGCTAAAAGAAAAAGGGGGCGTCGCTGTTTTTTCAAAACAAGCTTACATGAGCAAGTGCGCGAGCCTCGCTAAAAGAAAAAGGGGGCGTCGCTGTTTTTTCAAAACAAGCTACATGAGCAAGTGCGCGAGCCTCGCTAAAAGAAAAAGGGGGCGTCGCTGTTTTTTCAAAACAAGCTTACATGAGCAAGTGCGCGAGCCTCGCTAAAAGAAAAAGGGGGCGTCGCTGTTTTTCAAAACAAGCTTACACGAGCAAGGGCACGACCAAGCGCGCGAGCCTCGCCCAAAATTAAGCAGGGCGTCGCCGTTAAAACAACATAACAAACGACAAGTAGCACAGCAAACATGGCACACAACCCCATACACTTTTCTCATACCGCTACAAAACAATGTCACAACAACGAACATATCCCAAAACAAAAAAATCTTTACAAGGGACCACCGCTCCCCTCAATTAACTCCAAAATCCAAACCTCGGCCTCCATCTCAAACCCCCCCTCCACGGGAACCAGAGGTCCCCACAACAAAGGAGCTGCAGATACAATTGGCAGCTCCCCGGGTAAAACCCTCGCCCTATACATATACCTATGCCTCGTCTCATTAACCTCCGCAGGCTCTTCCTTCGGGATCACAAGCGCCCCATCCGAACCAACTTCAAGCTCCCTTTGCCCGAACAAATATTCCAAAGCTGCGTTCTCGTCAATGTCATCATCATCGCCAGCTTGCGAGGTCGAAGAAGACCCAAACAAAGAACGATCGGCCTGGCGGTCTGTATAGTCTGCTTCGCGCCAAAATCGACTCGACCTACTATTTTTTAAATCATATCTCCGCACCTTCGACCACCAAAAACGTTCAAAGGAAAGCGAAGGATATTTAAATCTAGCGCGAGCCCATGATTCACCAGTAATAAAAACATCTTGGTAGTTCAACATCAGCGGGGTCACGTCAAATACGTCTAGCACGGTTCCGTCAGGAACCTGCATGTTGCAACAAAATACGAGATGTCTCAGCCTCGTCAAGTTTTTACAAACAACCATAGTATCTACAAAAGGCCTCCCTCGCCCCAACAAACCCCAGGCATCACACCTGCCCAGCTTCCCCTCGGTTGACGTCCAAACCCTCGCCAGCGGCGACAGTCGAGGTCCCAGCTGACGCCTCCTCCGCCGTGGTTTCCTTCGCAGCAGCAGCCTCGACGTTTGTCGTAGTCTCCTTTTCCATCGCCGTCGCCCGCGAAGCATCTCCTTCAACGATCGGCCCGCCCCGGTCAATGCCTCAATCTCGGCAAGCGTAACCCCCGCACAGCTTGGCTCGGGGGCGGCTTCGGAGTCACCCCTCGGTGCAGCTTCCGTAGGCGGCGAGGGCATCGCATCTCGTCGAGCCTATAATCAAAACAAAAGACAAACCTCGCCAAAATCAAACAAACAACCCTCTAAAACAAAAGCAACACAGACCAAAAAACTTAAACAAAAAAAGGCGAACCTGGCGCGTAGCCTCGGCAGCTTCTTCGAAGGCGAGAGCCCGGCCACCTCCGGAGATCCAAAACTTGCGAAGCAAACGCATCGCACAGTTCCGGACTTCTGCGTCATCAACCTTCATCTGGCGAACCTCTTCAACCGTCGGAAAGACATGGCTCGGCCTTTTGACCTTGCGAAGATGATCACAATCCGCCAGTCGAAGCGTGCTCGCCATTGCCAGGGCCCCGGCGTAGCCACCAAAATCGGCTGCGTTGGAAACTAGCGAGCTAAACACATCAAGCTCGTTTCCCAGCCAGCCCTCGAAGGCCCCTGCATCAACCGCAGGCAATGGCTCTCCGGCTGAGCCCCCAGCCTCGGTCAGACAACAATCAAGTTTACGCTTGACGTTCTCCATGCTCGTTCGCCAAGAGCTCTTCAAATCAACTAGCCGACCCTCGGCCTCGGCCAAAGCCTTGTCTTTCTCCTTTACCGCGGCAACCAGATCAGCATTACGCTTCGCCAGCTCAACCGCCTCCTCTCGAGCCTTCGCGGCCTTTTCCGAAGCAATCCTCATTTCATTTTCTCTGTTCTCTAGGCTCCGCGCCAGTTTGCTGTTCTCCTTCTCAAGTTCAGTCATGTGGTTCCTCATGAACTCCATGTCGGAGCTAACCTTCCGCCTCGCTGAGCGGTTCAAGAGCATCAGCTCCGCCAACTTAACGTCAACATCATCAAAGGTGTCGCCAACCGCTTGATCCGCAAGAAAGACCTCCGCCTCTGGCACACAAATGCGGCCGAAGATCCGGCCCAGAAAACGCCTTTCCTCCGGGCTACACTGCAAGTGGCAATCCCGAAGGTCCGGGCTGGTGAACAGTGCAGTCGCCGGATCAGAAATCCCAAGCTTCTTAGCGTATTCCGGGAGGCTCGACCGGCTAGCCTCGCCAAACGGTCGTTTTCCCCGGGACCGCGCAGAGTCAAGTTCCCCATCAAACTCAGACCCCTCCACCCAAAGGTGCGAGCCCGCAAAGCTAGGAACCGCACCTCGTCGAGGGCTACCTGGCTCAATATCTTGTACAATCTCAATTGCGCCCTGGGCAACCATCGCACCACCACTAGGCGAGGCTCCGCCTCCAATAGACACCTCCTCATCCGTGTCATGCCCTTCAGTAGAACCCTCGCTGCCTTCATCAGACGAACCCTCGCCCGTCTCCCCCTCCTTTGCGTCTTTCTCCTCCACATCATCATCAGATTCATCCTCGTCGCCCGAAGTTTGGACCAAAGCACCGATCCCTCCAACGCGAGGCATGCGTCCCCCGACGGAACTGGCGCCCCGGCCGCTCCGAGCCGCGGCCAAGGAAGAAGCGCCCGCAGCAACCGAGCCAGCAGCGACCTTTGTCGCAAGCACCTTCGCTCGGCCACCAGCTCCCCCGCGGCCTCGACCACGGCCTCTCTTCGGCCGAGAGACGATCTCCGTTCCTCCCGAAGCCTTCCGCTTCCTCTCTTCGGCGCGTCGTCGCTCGAAGGAGCGGGCCAGTCGGCGTACCGAATGCCAAGAATGTCAAACATTCTGTTCACGCGACCTTCGCCGCCCACCAAACTATGGATCGCCTTCACTTCCAGTGGGGAAAGCTTCCCCACGAGCTCGTCCGTCCACTGCTGAACTCGTTTGAAAACAGCCTCGTTCCCATCCTCTCGCCTCGGGAATTTCTTAAGAGTTCTCTCCCAAACCTTCTCTAGATCCAAACTAGGCTTCTTCGGGCCCCTACCTTCGTACCTCGGGTCGTTCTCCACAACGAACCAAGTCTGCCTCCGGCCAAGAGGCCAAATCTTGGCACAGCAATATTCCTCTACTAAATCACGCGCGCACTGAGAACGCGCAACGACCCTCAGGCAATCAACAGCAGCATGGGCTTCGATGCTCATCCTAGCTTCGGCGCCCACATCTCCAAGCACCGGAAGCTCGCGCAAAGCTCGGAGCTGTCACTGAGTTTGTAATAGAACCAGAACTCCTGCCACCCGCTGCTCCACTTGTTCTTCTGCGCTTGCACCGGCAGCTCCGCGCCGGCGCGATGGCAAAAAGTGTACACCGCAAATTGTCCAAGGCTGGTTTTGCCCTCGCTGTCCGTAATCTTGCGAGGCTGCATGTGAACGCGATGAGTGCGAACAAACCCTCGACATGAGGGACAACCCCCTGAGACCTGCAGGCCCAGACGTAGACCGACATATTTGTGAAACAAGAAGGCGTAAGCTGATGAAACCGCAGGTTGAACCTCCGCAGGACCGAAGTCACGAAGGAGTCAGCCGGAAAGCGAAGGCCAGCCGAAAAGAACTCTTCAAACACCACAACCTCATCTGCATCCGGCTTCGGCACGGTCTCCCCACCGCTGGCCCTCGCCTTGCCTTCCTCAACCAGCCCCACCGCACGTAAGACGCAATCTCACTTGCACAAACCCGGCTCAGACCAAACTCGAAGGTAATCCCCTCATCCGCGGCTGTGGGAGAAACACGCGAGCAGTTTGCTTCAACCTAGCCATCTCTTCAACTGCTAACACTACCGAACAGCGAACGCCTGTCCCAACCCTCGCAGACAAGCTAAAACAAACCTTCGCTACAAAGCAAATCGCAACAGGATGGCTATAGCAGCAGAAGGCACAATCAAAACTCCCCGCTCACTCTTTCTATTTATAGGCCGGGAGACGAGCCCCTCACCCGACGAAGTCGGCACGACAACCAAAGAACGCGGCACAAAAAACGAAACGGGCTTCAATAGTATAAAACAACACCACAACGGCCCGGCCCAAAGCAGCCGCGGGCGTCGCTGCCGAGGGTCCCGTTTTTGCCCCCGTTAAAAGGCGCTGCTTGGGCCTAAACACGGGTTTTTAGATCCAAGACAACGAGGGGCTACTGTTGGGGGAAAGGACCCTCGACAGAAGCGCCGCCCGAACTGGTGCTCAAAATCAGCCCTCGCGTAACGCCTGGCGTGCTTGCGAGGTCCCTCTCCCATTGGAGGCCATTACCCTGACCCCCGGATGCGGGATCAACCCTCGATCTCTTGTTGTGTTTCCGTGCAGGTCTGAGGCGATGGTCGCACTACAGGACACCTTCGCTGACTGTCGACACCACCTTCGCTCGGAGCGAAGGTCCAGGCAAGCGGCAAGCACGCACTGCTCCAGAAGCAGGCGGAGCCGAAGGTCCGGCGAGCGCGGCCGAAGGTCAAGACCGCCGGACCTCTCCCCGAAGGTGAACAAGGGCCAGGTGGCGGCGCGCGGGAGTGTGATTGATTAGGGTTTCCGCCTCAGCTGTGTATTTACGCTTTTACCCTCCCTCCCTGCGTGGAGGCGAGGAACCTTTCCTGTACCCTTTGTAATTTAGCCCGTGCCCCTTGGTATTCCCTATAAATACCAAGGGGATGAACAGTGTAAGACACGACCTTTTGGGAATTTGAGCACTTTCCACTTCCGTTTACCTTCGCTATTGCATCCGACGCTTGGCCGCCTTCGCTCTTTCCCCTGCACAAGTGCGGAGTCGGGCAAGTGCGTTCCAACAATAAGTCAACTGGATATGGTTATATTATTGCTTGTTAGACTCAAGTGTGTAGAGTAGTTCAGGTGCAAAACCTAGGAAATGAGATAGGACTAAAAACTGACAGCTCATCTATGTCATTAATACTCCTTATCTTAATTTTGAGCTTTTCGCAACTAAAAATCCCAGCTCCACCACAAAGGCCATGCATACCCTTGGTGTCTTTATTTTCAGTTGGACGGGTAAGTCTAGCTGAGTACATTCCTGTACTCAGGGTTTATCTCGTTTGTTGCAGATGGCCAGGTGTACTATGGCTATTGTAAGCACTGCCTCTACCCAGTGGAAGGTGATGAGGAGTAGGCCCAGGGCAGGGTCGTCCAGAAGCTTCCCCTTTTCTTTGCTGGTCTGAGACTTCTAGTGGCACATTACATGAAAAAGGAGGAGTGAGTTGTGTTGAGTTGGAGTTATCAAACAATGTTTTATTTGGACCACATGTGTGGTGGTCATGTTTCAAAACTTATTTAAGCTTCCGCACTTTAAATTCGGTATTGTAATAACTCTGTCTTAAATTCGCAATCTGATGTTTTAAATCCGATCTCGTTTATCTGTGTTGTATCCTTTCGAATGTAATACTTGAACGATGTGATCTTGTATGTTGTACGATGTTGAAATCCTTCGAGATTTATGGACTACCGGGGTTATATGGCTTCAAGTGCGGGTCAATGTCAGACGTAATTGACTAAGACGGTACTTGAGTCCTTATAATCAGGACGGTTCCACGACAATTAGCATGCATATCAAATGAATGAAGCTTTTGCATAACTAAATGATATCTCTCCTCACGCTCACTCTTGGTCCCCTCATGGAGAGCACATATGTTATCCCATAGATCATGGGCATTCTTGTGGTTTCGGACGCGGTTAAACATCCATGCAAATGCCTCTAAAAGAATGTTTTTGGCCTTTGCATTCCACTTCTCATTTTCTTCCTCATGTGGCGTGAGGCTAGTGCCCTCCTTGGGTTTGGGGAACCCGGTTATGGCGGCATCGCTGCATTTCACATCAACCGCTTCTAGGTACGACTCCATACGGATTTTCCAATATGGAAAGTCGTCTCCCTCGAACATAGGAGGTGGTCCATCACCTCCGGACATCTTAACTCTAGGCGGTTAAGCCTAAATCGAGAGCACGAGGCTCCGATACCAATTGAAAGGATCAAGATGCCCAAGAGTGGGGGGTGAATTGGGCTTTTCTAAAAACTTCTTGCAAGAATAAACCTATCAGGCCCCAATTAACCCCCTAGTGCCTAGAAGTGTGTTTCTCTTTATTCTACCGCACAAAAGATCAAGTCTATGTCACTCCTACTCTAGCAAAGCAATCCAATATAGAATGAACAACAAGTAGTAATGAGGAATTGAATTGCTTGAAAGTAAATGCATAAGTAAAAGAGTAGAGATGACTCGACGATCTCTTTGTCGAGGTATCGAGGTGTCGGCACACCCCCTAGTCCTCGTTGGAGCACCCGCGCAAGGGTATCGCTCCCCCTTGATCCGCGCAAGGATCAAGTGCTCACTACAAGCTGATTCTTCGCCACTCCGGCCCGGTGAATCGCTCACTACCGGTCACATGCTTGCTTGGGTCATCCACAATGCCACCGGATGCTCTCCAAGCTTCACGATCGCCACCAAGCCGTCTAGGTGATGCCGATCACCAAGAGTAACAAGCTAGAACTCTCACTTGACCAACACAAGGTCAAAGAGATGGATGGATGCACACTACTCTACTCAATTCTCACTAGGAGGTGTCTAATTCTCACAATTAGCAAATCACTCAACCTCACTAGGGCTCTTGCACTCACTCACACTCACAATGTGTTTCTCAGCTGTTGGAAGTGGCAAGAAGACTCAAATGAATGGAGGGAATGAAGTATATATACTCCCCCAAACGGCCATCCAAAAACAAGACGAAACAGGGTTTCTGCGGGGTCATCGAACGCTCCGATGACCTCGACCAACGGTCGACTGTACCCCTTGTCAGACCTGTTAAAGTGACATCGGACGCTGGGCGTCCGATGTGGATTTTCCCTCTCTGGAACCTCTCTGCATGGCCATCGGACGCTGACCCTCAGCGTCCGATGCCTGCGTCCGATGCGGCCTCCAGTTCACGCGCACGTGAACAGTGGCATGAGCGCATCCGATGCCACGCACCAGACTAAACCCTAGTCGGGGTGAGCATCGGACACGTCCGATGCCCACCTGGCCAGCGTCCGATGCCCTTTACAAGGGCAGACTCAACTCGGATCGCGACGCGGCCTAAACGACTTTTGATCCACTCGACTTAAGGCATCTCTCTGAGCTACCTAGGGCTATGAAATAACAAGTGTGCACCACACCTATCTCAATAGTCTCATCTAGGTCAAGCTACTGATTCACGCTCCACTTTATAGTATGGCCAAAGGAAAAACAAAGACCTAAGACTACCTAAGTGTCCTCCAACACCATATGACACTTAGCCTAGTCTACCACCATCTTTGTCGTTCGTCCTTTGAAAACCGAAATGATATCCATCGCCAGGGGACATGAACTTCATATGCCCGTATCGTCGCCATTACCGTGACCTAACTTAATCCTGTTTCTGCAAACACACATTAGTCACAGTAATCTTGTGTTTCATCCAATCACCGAAACCACTAGGGGCCAAGATGCGTTCACACCACACACATGGTCCAAATAAAACATTGTTTTTGATAAATCACTCCTCCTTTTTCAGGTAATGTGCCACCATCAGTCTAAGTCCAGCAAAAGCAAGGGAGAAGCTTCTGGATGACCCTGCCCTGGGCCTACTCCTCATCACCCTCCACGGGGTAGAGGCAATGTGTGGCAGAACTGCCCAATTTAACTTAAATCCCAAGTACACTCGTCAACCATTTGACACTAAGTGAACTTAAGACCAAGTTAAATCTGGTAGTCTGTCGAGCACACCCAACGGGAGAACTCAAAAATCCACATTTCTTCCAGAATCACAATTGAGGACCAAGCATCCAAACTCGAAAACATTTCTTTTATTACAAGATTACATCATCAGAAATATTACAACAGTTTGATATGCAGCAAGAATTAAACATTATTAGATTAAACCGAAGTTATACATATGATCAAAGTTAATGCAGAAGGAAGCAATTATACAATAATTCTGAAAATTTATCATAAAGACAGATTATAACCATTTGTAAATCTTTCCTTTGTAAAAATCTTTTGGAGAAGGTTATAAATAAATACTACGGTCGCAGCGATAAAAGGAATCCTCTCTGAGCCCACCAGGAGGAATCCACACACAAAAGTTAGCTCCAAACTCCACCTGCTACCTGCAACAATGGGAATCAAACCCTGTGTTGGGGCGGCGCCCAGACCGCAGGCGCCTCCGACCCGCACTTTACCGAAAGATGATGATGCTTTCGTGCGGAAGGGAGCATTCGCGCGGAAGCACAAATTTCGGCCCGCGGACCAAGGGGAGGTGGAGCTTTCGTGCGAAAGGAAGCATTCGCGCGGAAGCAGGCATTCGCCTCCGGTCCGCATGACCGGAGTAGGGAGGCGGAGCTTTCGTGCGAAAGGAAGCATTCGCGCGGAAGCACGCGTTTCGGCTTGCGGACCAAGGGAAGGCGGAGCTTTCGTGCGAAAGGAAGCATTCGCGCGGAAGCAGGCATTCGCCTCCGGTCCGCATGACCGGAGTAGGATGGAGTTTTCGTGCGAAAGGAAGCATTCGCGCGAAAGGAGCCCAGCGTTTCCGGCGAGAGTTTTCGTCATTCATGACTTTGGTTTTTCTTAGGTTTTCGCAGGTCGACGGAGCCTGGGTCAAAGGGAGCGGGCCCACCGGCCGGAAAAGGAGCCGGGGACGCTGGGCCCACCAGATGGCGAAGTTACGATGATGCCCCTCGCGCCGGAAAAGGCGGCGTACAACCATGGAGTAGTTGAGCAGGGCATCATTGTAATTGTAGCAGAGTGGTTGGAAGGGCATTCTTGTACTTTCAAATTGATCTGGATTAATATAAAAAGCTCCCAACCTCCCGAGGGAGGAGGGGGAACACTGTTCACTTCTACCACTCTCCACTTCCCTGTTCGCTTTCAGCTTTCGCTTTGGCGCTTTCGTTCGTGGGACAACCCGCTGTTTCAAGGACTCGGTCCTGAAACAACATTGGCGCCCACCGTGGGTGTCGCCCGAGCTTACCATGCCGCCAAGGAAAGCGCCGAAAGCGGCCGACAATCCGGAGATGATTGCCGCGAGAAGGATGCTTTCGGCACCATCGCGGTTTCAGTCCCAAGCTAGCCAGGTTCCACCAAACACAGTCGCATGAGCCGCCACCTTTCGGCGGCGCTTTGTCGATAGAAGCGCAGCCACCGCCGGGAGCATCGACGAGCCAGGACGTGCAGTCCTCAGCATCAGCGGATTTCGGGCAGAGAACGCACGCCGGATGGGCACGTCGACGACGAGCTCGAGGACGGGGATGAAGACGATGACGAAATCACAAGACATGCCCAAGCAATCAAGACGCTGGCACAGCAGCAAGGGGAAATCGAGAGGCTGTTGTTGCAAAGAGACCAGCTGCAGCAGCAGTTGGCCGCGAAAGCAAGAGAGGACGAGACTCGCAACGCCATTCGGAGAGCTGAGGCGCAGAGGAGGCAACTCGAGAAGGAAATTCAGGAGCTGCAAAGGGCCGGGGCGGACCCAAATCCGATAGAACACGAAACGTATGCATACCAAGGCGAGAGCAACCGCCAGCTCTCGGCAACGCCATCGACGAAACCTCTCCACTCTCGAGGGAGTTGCAAGCTCACCCGTGGCCACTCAATTACAAGCCCCGCATTCCGACTTTCGACGGTAAAGCGAACCCACGCAAGTTCTTGGCAAGCTATGAGACGGCGGTATTTTTCGGCAGGAGGAGACAATCAGGCTTTGGCAAAATCTCTCATCCTGGCAGTCGAGGACGTAGCCCACGATTGGTACACCACTCTCAAGCCACTGTCCATCTATTCATGGGCACAGCTGAAAGCCGAGCTGCTGGCCACTTTCCAAGGATTCCGACCGGATGTCAAGACCACGCGGGACCTCATGAATTGCACCCAGCAAGACGACGAGCCACTTTCGGAGTACCTCAAACGTTTCATCCAGCTGAAAGCTCAAGCTCCGAATGTTGCCGGAAACGGCGGTGATCGCAGGCAGCTATCGAGGCTTGGGAACTGGGCAGTGCGCCGCTCATCTGTCCAGGGAGCCGCCGAAAGATGTCAAGGAACTGTTTGACGTGATGAATGCGTACGCGAGGTCGGATGATGACTTTCGGCGACGCAAGGCTGCCCGCCAGATGCAGAGGCAGGCGACGAAAGCAGTCGCCCGCCGCCTGCGCCGAATCAAAGGATTGTTAGGCCATTTCGTTCAATCAACAATTTGCAAGAAGAACCGACGCAAGTCAGCAACAGGCACAGAGAGGGCCCGACATGCCCGACTTTCATCCCCAAAGAGGATTCGATCAGCCGTTTCGCGGAGGGCGCGGCGGAAGACAGGACGCGGGCGGCCGAGACGGTAGAGGCCGCGGAAGAGGACCCAGGCCACCATATTGCGTCATTTGTGACGGCAATTTCGGCCATACCACTCCGGGATGCAAATAACAGCAAAATGGCGAAAGAGCTGAAAGATAAGGATCAAACGTCAGCCTCCGCCGAAAGCTCCAAGCATGTTTCCACAATTCGCAAGACCCGTCAGCTCTTGGTGGCAGCATGCAGCAATTACACGAGCACACCTATGCATCACCCCCGCAGTACATGCATCCCCAAAACTTGCATTGGTACAATCCGGCGTATCAGAGTTATCAGCTCCCCGGTCTTCGCGCCACATAGTCGGGTGGCAGTTTCGTCACCTATGCACTATCAGCGTCAGCCAGCGCCGCCGCCAGTCGCTTCCGGCTCAGACCCAACCTCAGGGGCAGCAAGCACAGCCGGGTTTCCAGCAGGTGCAGGAGGCGGAAAATGAAACTAGCGCAATCAACAACATCCTTCCGTCAAGAGGGCACATTTTCGCCATCACGGGCGGATCAAACCTAGAGCCACGAAAGCAAGAGAGCTAGAAGGGACTACCACCGAAGAGTCCAGACAGTATCACCAAGGCTTCCACTAAACAGGCCAGCTTGGTCACTAGCGCCGATATGGTTTTCGATGAGTCCGACTTCAAGTCCGCGACTACCGCATTGCGACGCTTTTCATCGCCACAGCCAACTTGGCCGGCTTCACTTTGCACAACATTCTGATTGATACCGGAAGCTCAACGACATTTTGTTCGTAAAAGCTTTCGAGGCAATGGGATTCGACAGACGCAGTTTGGACCCCCGCCCGGTAATTCACTGTACGGGTTCGGAGGAAGAAAGATCGATGCTATCGGCAAAAAGCAGATCCCTGTATCCTTCGCCGAAGGGGAAAGAGTCCGCACTGAGACACTAACATTCAACATAGTAAACATGGACTACCCGTATACTGCCATTTTCGGTCAGAGGTTTCACCAACAGGTTCAACGTATCATCAAGCAAAGCTACCTATGCATGAAAGATGCCATCCCCTTTCGGCATCATCGCCGTACATGGAGATCAGCAAGCTTCCAGAACGATTGAGGGAAAACCAACCCCAGGCTACAGCCTTATCAATGAGGTGGCAAACAAAGACGAATTGCAAACAACCACCGAAGAGCACGCTATCGTCAACACGTCGAAATGCAAGGTTGGGGCAGCCGAAGAAACGATAAGAATCCCGCTCGCGGCCTCCAGGCCCGAAAGAGCCGTGCACATTGGGTCAAGCATGCCGGAAGAAGAAAGGAACGCGTTGGCATCTTTCCTTGCGAGCAATGATGACATTTTCGCTTGGTCAGCAAACGACTTGCAAGGCATTAGCAGAGATCTCGCCCAACACAGTTTGAACATCGCAAGCGGCGCTAAGCCCAGAAAGCAAAAACTGAGAAAAATGTCAAACGAAAGGGCAGACGCGGCAAAAGCCGAAGTACAAAGATTACTCGATGCGGGAGTAATCCGACAAGTCCAGTATCCCGAATGGCTGGCGAATGTCGTCTTGGTGAAAAAGAAGAACGAAAAATGGCGAATGTGCGTCGATTTCACCGACCTCAACAAATGCTGCCCGAAGGATCCGTATCCTTTGCCTCGTATCGACAAGCTTGTCGACATTGCATCTGGCTGTGAAATAATGAGCTTGCTAGATTGTTTTTCAGGCTATCACCAGATTTGGCTTCATCCCGATGATGAGGAGAAAACCAGTTTCATCACCCCTACAGGTACATACTGCTATCGGCGAATGCCGGAGGGGCTGCGAAATGCTGGCCCTACTTTCTCAAGGATGACAGACAAAGTGTTCTAAAGCCAAAAGCAAAAGAAAAACTTGTTGGCTTACGTCGACGATATAGTGGTCAAGAGCGATAGACAGGAAGATCATCAAGCGGACTTGCTCGAGACTTTCGGCAATATCCGAAAGAGCGGTCTGAAGCTCAACCCTGACAAGTGTATTTTCGGCATCAAGAAAGGCAAGCTCCTGGGTTGTCTAGTATCGACAAGAGGAATTGAAGCTAATCCCGACAAGATAGCGGCAATCATCAATATGCAACCACCCTCAAACCGAAAGCAAGTGCAAAAGTTGACAGGAAGACTGGCTTCTTTGAACAGATTCATCGCAAGGTCCGCCGAAAGAGGGCTGCCTTTCTTCCGAACTCTGCGTAGCTCCGACCTTTTCGATTGGGGGGAAGAGCAGCACCAAGCTTTTCAGCAGCTAAAGGAGTATTTAACAAAGCTGACCACGCTATCCAAACCGTCGCCGGAAGCGACACTCTTGTTGTATCTCGCAGCATCGCACACCACCGTAAGCGCAGTACTGGTGGAAGAGAAGGAGCATGAAAACAGGATGACGCAGTTCCCAATCTATTTCGTCTCCGAGGCCCTCTCGGGGGCAAAACTGAACTACTCAGAGCTGGAGAAGATAGCTTACACAGTAGTAATGGCCTCTAGAAAACTGAAGCACTACTTTCAGTCCCATCACATCATAGTACTTTCGGCTCAGCCATTGGAAGCCCTGTTCCGCAACAACGAAGCTATCGGCCGAATCGGCAAGTGGGCGGCGGAGCTCAACGAATACGTGATCGACTTCCAGCACCGATCCACAATCAAGTCGCAGGCATTAGCGGATTTCATAGCAGACTGGACTCTCGCCGCTTTCGACACAACGCTTGAATTCGAAGAGCCTGTGTGGATAGTAAATTGTGACGGCGCATGGGGAATGGCCGGAGCCGGAATCTCAGCGATCCTTACACCACCAAGAGGACCGAAGGTCAGATTTGCCGCGAGGCTGCAGTTCCTCACAACCAACAACACTGCCGAATACGAGGCCGTGCTTCTAGGTTTACGAAAGCTTCGAGCAATCGGAGCGAGAAGATGCATAGTCAAGTCGGATTCCCAAGTGGTTGTCGGTCATGCCGAAAAGGATTTCACTGCAAGAGAACCAGAGCTAGCCAAGTATCTGGCGGCAATCAGAAGAATGGAGAAATATTTCACTGGTTTCACGTTGCGTCACATCCCAAGGGCCGAAAACGCAGAGGCGGACGAGCTGGCCAAAGCCGCAGCACAAAATCTACCGCTGCCATCAGATGTGTTCTATCAGGTCCTTTCGGCAAAATCCGTGAAAGAGGAGGAAGAACATCCAAGCCCGATACATGCTATCGTCAGTGATGACTGGAGGTCACAGATATTCGCCTATTAGCTGGGACTTACGAGCCGCAGTCTAGGAAGGATGCCGAAAGAATGGCTAGCAGAGCGAAAGGTTACGCAATCATCGGAGAGCAGTTGTTCAAAAATGGAATAACAGCACCTCTTCTGAAATGCATAAGTCAGCGCGAAGGCATTCAGCTACTCGAAGAAATGCATGCCGGAATGTGCGGAGCGCATAGAGGGCCTCACGAGATAGCGCACAGAGCAATGAGACAAGGATTTTACTGGCCTTCCGCTGCATCAGATGCCAAAGAGCTGGTCAAATGTTGCAAAGGTTGCCAGATGTTCGCCAAAAATCAGAAAGCCCCAGCAAATGAGACCACGCCGATAGTGCCGACCTGGCCATTGCAGAGGTGGGGCATCGACATAGTTGGTCCGCTACCAGCAGCCCCGGGCAACTTGCGTTTTGCAGCAGTAGCTCTTGAGTATTTCACCAAATGGGTGGAAGCGAAGGCCCTCGCCAGCATAACTTCCACCTCTTTAACCAAGTTCGTCTGGTAGAGGATAATCTGTCGCTTCGGTGTTCCGTCATTCATCACCTGCGACAATGGGAAGCAGTTCGATTGCGCCGAATTCAGGAATTTTTGTGATGAACTCAGCATCAAGCTCAATTTCGCTTCTGTAAATTACCCGCAAGCAAACGGGGCCGTCGAGAGAGCGAATGGCTTAATCTTTTCAGCAATTTCGAAAACACTGTACGACTCGCCGAAAGGCAAGTGGGCCAACAGCCTAACAACAGCTGTATGGGGACACAACATTTCACGGTCCAGAGCTACCGGCTTCACCCCATTCAGGCTACTTTACGGCGAGGAAGCAGTAACCCCGGAAGAAGTAAAGCTGGGTTCCTTCCGAACCGAAATGACCCCAACTACTGAAGAGCAAAGACACGTCGAGCTCGACACCGTCGAAGAAGTAAGACTGCAGGCCGCAGACAACCTTGAAAAGTACCACGCCGAAACGAAGCATCACAAGGACAAGACGATAATCCGAAAGGATATCAAGCCTGGTGACATGGTCACCATTCGGCAGCCAGATAAGCAAGGTAAGCTGCAATCACAGTGGCAAGGCCCTTTCGTTGTGGCAAGCATGGCGGCTCCGGGTGTATTCCGGTTGATGAATGACAAGGGCGAAGAATCAACCCATACATGGAACGCGAGCAACCTGCGCCGTTTCTACCCATGATTTATCTCCGTCGAATTTTGATATAATTTCCTTTTTCATCTATCACCATTTTTGTAATAAAAAAATCGGCTGCGCTCTTTTTCCTCGCGGGGGAAGCCCTGAATCGGGGTGCGAGGTTTTTTAACGAGGCAGCCGAATGTAATCGCTACATTGCGAAAGTAAGTGTAGTTCCCCCAAGATATCACCTGGCTCGACAACAGACGAAGTCAACCAAACATAGGGTTGAGACATTCGTCATTAAAATATGAAAAGAGAATGTCAGGGAGCTAAGGCGGAGGAGACCCCTTACCTCCACTGACAATCTCGAAAGCCTACGGGCTATGAAAAAACCGACCCTCCGACAAAATGCGAGGGCGGAACGAAAGCCTGCGGACTATGAAAAAACCGACCCTCCGACAAAATGCGAGGGCGGAACGAAAGCCTGCGGGCTATGAAAAAACCGACCCTCCGACAAAATGCGAGGGCGGAACGAAAGCCTGCGGGTTATGAAAAAAACCGACCCTCCGACAAAATGCGAGGGCGGACCGAAAGCCTGCGGGCTATGAAAAAACCGACCCTCCGACAAAATGCGAGGGCGGAACGAAAGCCTGCGGGCTATGAAAAAAACCGACCCTCCGACAAAATGCGAGGGCGGACCGAAAGCCTGCGGGCTATGAAAAAACCGACCCTCCGACAAAATGCGAGGGCGGAACGAAAGCCTGCGGGCTATGAAAGAAACCGACCCTCCGACAAAATGCGAGGGCGCAACGAAAGCCTGCGGGCCATGAACAAACCGATCCTCCGACAAAACGAGGGCTGAACGAAAGCTTGCGGGCTATGCAAAACCAGCCCCCATCACCGAAAGGGGAGAATGGTAGCGGAGGCCAAGCCCATCAGCCCTAGTAGGGCAAAACAAACGGCAGCTGGCAAGCATTTACAGCCGCTAAAACGTAAATGTTGTATTAACCTTTTCACCTACCAAGTGATCACAAATACAGCCAGGTGAGTAAATGCGGTCGTCCTGTACCACGGGCAAGGCAGTATAAATAGGCAACAAAGTGCAAGCCTCCCATCCATCCTAAACTACCGAGGCTCTTCAAAATGTTAGTTCCAGGTAGTCAGCTCATTATCGAAAATGCGAGTAGGAAGCATCAGGAGCTACGCTTTCGCTTTTATGATTGTGTCATCGGCATCGCGTCCACCTATCGTCACCAATCCGGTAACTGTAGGCGGTAGTACTGTCGAGTGGCTTTCCCATCTCAAACCAAAGATAGGAGATGAACCAAGCCGTGCATGCGGCTGGACAGCAATACGAGCAATATCATAATCATAGTCGATTGTATGTCCCCCAAGTTGCGTTCATAAAGACATTTACGTCAACCGAATTATCAAGCGCCTTCGCGCGAAAGCTACCGCCCCTCGTCTAAGTGTGTGGGGGGCGGGCGCGTCTTTACTATCGGCCGAGGGGCTCTCACCGAAGGCTCCCTCGCGCGAAAGCTACCGCCCCTCGTCTAAGTGTGTGGGGGGCGGGCGCGTCTTTACTATCGGCCGAGGGGCTCGCACCGAAGGCTCCCTCGCGCGAAAGCTACCGCCCCTCGTCTAAGTGTGTGGGGGGCGGGCGCGTCTTTACTATCGGCCGAGGGGCTAGCACCGAACGCTCCCTCGCGCGAAAGCTACCGCCCCTCGTCTAAGTGTGTGGGGGGCGGGCGCGTCTTTACTATTGGCCGAGGGGCTAGCACCGAAAGCTTCCTCGCGCGAAAGCTACCGCCCCTCGTATAAGTGTGTGGGGGGGCGGGCGCATCTTTACTATCGGCCGAGGGGCTAGCACCGAAAGCTCCCTCACGCGAAAGCTACCGCCCCTCGTCTAAGTGTGTGGGGGGCAGGCGCGTCTTTACTATTGGCCGAGGGGCTCTCACCGAAAGCTTCCTCGCGCGAAAGCTACCGCCCCTCGTATAAGTGTGTGGGGGCAGGCGCGTCTTTACTATCGGCCGAGGGGCTAGCACCGAAAGCTCCCTCGCGCGAAAGCTACCGGCACACGACCATCCAAGTCACTTTCAGGCGAAAGAATGAAAAAGTCGCACAATCGCAAATAACGATTAACGCCGGAACTCAGAACACACTGCGACACTTCTTATAGCACCAGACTTGTGGGATGAAGTTGGTACAATGTAATTCAGGGCCGCGAACTACTTTCGCGGCCAAGGAAAATGCTATATCGCCTTTTATCTGGAGAAGGCACGGCGTCTTCATGCTCCAGCTTAACGAACGCAGCACCATCGAAGCCTGGTGGTGCGCGCGAAGCCCCGCGCATCATTCGCCTCGATTCAAGTTCACGTGGATCGAAGTTTTCGTAAAAAACGCGTAGTCGCTCTTCTGTGCGCCTAAGTTTCTTAGCGCGTTTCCTCATATAAGTCGAAAGCGATGCCGTCGGGAACCTAGAGCGAATACTCCTCCACAGGTCTCCACCAACACAGACATCGCCAGACCTAATCATTAATGGGCAGATGTCGAGAACAATCGGCGTTCCCGCATCCGCACCCTGTTCAAAATACAATATTCGAACTTAAGTTCCAAATCATA
>VDCT01000132.1:0-24302 GCA_009763385.1 Coix lacryma-jobi var. lacryma-jobi
CCAGTCCAGTGCCTCCGCCGCTCCACCACTGTCGACGGAATATGGTCGATAGCCCACCTAGGGGTATGCCCAAGGTGGTAGATTAGCGGGGAAGGCGTGTGGAACGACGATCCAGACGTGACACGAAGACGAAACTAGATGAACACGGGAGTTTATCCAGGTTCGGGCCGCCAAGTTTAGCGTAATACCCTACGTCCTGTGTCGATCTGTTTATTCTGTATCTTGATGAACGTGTTTTTTTGAGAGGGGGTCCCTGCTCACCTTTATAGTCACGGTGAGTAGGGTTACAGATCGGATCTCTTGATGGAACAAGGAAACCTAGTCGATTACAATCCCATGTCACAATGTATTTCCTAATCGACTATGATTCCTTGTCGGTGAAGACTTCCACGCCGTCATCCAACCAACTGAGTCGCCTGCCCGACCAGCTGGCGCCTTGACGCCATGATCCTTCACATCTAGTTGGGCCGGTCTTCATAAAACAGCCCAAGTATTACTGTGAGGACACCTGGGTCCATATCCCACAGCTAGTCCCCGAGCACATTGAATCTTAAAGCGGTGAAGAGTCCTTGAGGTGTTCTTGAAACAGCCTTTCTCGAATTTCTGATCTCCGACCAGGTTGCAATCCCAGAATGTCATGAACCCGCAAGATATGATGTCTCTTAAAAAAGAAAGAACGACTTCTAGGAGTTGGTGAAGTGTGCCCACTTTATGGTAATATAATAGCAACATTTTTCCTGCATACTCACCGATCAGGTGAAGTGTGCCCACTTAGTCCCCGAACTTGACAACAGATGACTCTGTCATGTGATGCCAAGTTCCGAAAAATATACATGCGCGACCTAGCGCCATGTATACACGGTAGTCCCCGAGCTGGCAATAGATGACTCTGTCATGTGATGCCAAGGTCAGAAAATTAATCATAAGCCATGAAGAAATAACCACAATCAATTCGAAATCATCCGCCTTGTACTGCTTTATTCGACTGCCTTTTCCTGTTGTACTCGTGACACAGGATGTCAGCCTCCAATACCTTTTAGTACTGCTGGCTTTGTCGTTATGCTTTGTAGAATCGAATCCACTCTGACATCGGTCGTCATGGATCATAGGCATTAGCTGTATTATTAATCCTGCAGTAACTTTTATTCATAGACCACGTCCATGAACAGAGGAAAACGGCTATAAAACCCTGTTAGACAGGCAAAGAGAGTACCCCTCGTGCCCTATGCTCTTCCATAATCTTGCTATAACTATAGGATTTATATTGAAGAGATATATCTTCGAGTATCTTGTTTTGTGAAGGTACGACGAAGTGCCCAGACGAAGCTGGCGTAGTAGCCGACCAGTCCCCAGTTTTAACTGGGGAGCTGTCGTGAAGCCAACGCGGCTCTGCCACGTGTGTGCTGTAACTGGTCATCTGACCAGTCCACAGCTTGCTGAGAAGCTGGCGTAGGTAGCCGACCAGTCCCCAGTTTAACTGGAGGAGCTGGTCGTGAAGCCAAGCGGCTCTGCCACGTGTGTGCCTGTAACTGGTCATCTGACCAGTCCCCAGCTTTGCTGAGAAGGCTGGCGTAGTAGCCGACCAGTCCCCAGTTTTAACTGGGAGGAGCTGGTCGTGAAGCCAACGCGGCTCTGCCCCGTGTTGTGCCTGTAACTGGTCATCTGACCAGTCCCCAGCTTTGGCTGAGAAGGCTGGTCGTGAAGCGTAGTAGCCGACTCAGCTCCCCAGTTTTAACTGGAGGAGCTGGTCGTGAAGCCAACGCGGCTCTGCCACGTGTGTGCCTGTAACTGGTCATCTGACCAGTCCCCAGCTTTGCTGAGAAGGCTGGCGTAGTAGCCGACCAGTCCCCAGTTTTAACTGGAGGAGCTGGTCGTGAAGCCAACGCGCTCTGCCACGTGTGTGCCTGTAACTGGTCATTTGACCAGTCCCCAGCTTTGCTGAGAAGGCTGGCGTAGTAGCCGACCAGTCCCCAGTTTTAACTGGAGGAGCTGGTCGTGAAGCCAACGCGGCTCTGCCAGTACTGTGCCTGTAACTGGTATCTGACCAGTCCCCAGCTTTGCTGAGAAGGCTGGCGTAGTAGCCGACCAGGTCCCCAGTTTAACTGGAGGAGCTGGTCGTGAAGCCAACGCGGCTCTGCCACGTGTGTGCCTGTAACTGGTCATCTGACCAGTCCCCAGCTTTGCTGAGAAGGCTGGCGTAGTAGCCGACCAGTCCCCAGTTTTAACTGGAGGAGCTGGTCGTGAAGCCAACGCGGCTCTGCCACGTGTGTGCCTGTAACTGGTCATCTGACCAGTCCCCAGCTTTGCTGAGAAGGCTGGCGTAGTAGCCGACCAGTCCCCAGTTTTAACTGGAGGAGCTGGTCGTGAAGCCAACGCGGCTCTGCCACGTGTGTGCCTGTAACTGGTCATCTGACCAGTCCCCAGCTTTGCTGAGAAGGCTGGCGTAGTAGCCGACCAGTCCCCAGTTTAACTGGAGGAGCTGGTCGTGAAGCCACGCGGCTCTGCCACGTGTGTGCCTGTAACTGGTCATCTGACCAGTCCCCAGCTTTGCTGAGAAGGCTGGCGTAGTAGCCGACCAGTCCCGTTTTTAACTGGAGGAGCTGGTCGTGAAGCCAACGCGGCTCTGCCACGTGTGTGCCTGTAACTGGTCATCTGACCAGTCCCCAGCTTTGCTGAGAAGGCTGGCGTAGTAGCCGACCAGTCCCCTTTTAACTGGAGGCTGGTCGTGAAGCCAACGCGGCTCTGCCACGTGTGTGCCTGTAACTGGTCATCTGACCAGTCCCCAGCTTTGCTGAGAAGGCTGGCGTAGTAGCCGACCAGTCCCCAGTTTTAACTGGAGGAGCTGGTCGTGAAGCCAACGCGGCGAAAGGCCGGTTTGACTGTTGGGCCGACGAAACGGGCCGTGTAAGTGCAACAGAAAAGAAAAATCCCTATTTACACGGAAAAACCGAGAGGTCACGCGGTAAAACACGCGCCGCCGGGTCGAACCCTAACCATTCACATTTCCATCTTCTCCGGCGAGCTGAATACTGTAGCCCTAGATTAGAGAGGGCTCACCTTCCCGCCGCTCCTTCATTTTTATCGACGGAATAGATGGCGCCCCGGACCAAGAAGAACACGGCGGGGGAGGCGGTGCAGTTGGACAGGAATGGGCGGCGTCGAGAAGTACCGAGGAAAGCATCAGCCGCCTCGTCGCTGCTGGCCTGCTGCCGGATAAAGTCACTGGGGGATGGAGGGCGCCCAATGGTGAGCGCTATCCCCAACCCAATGTTGGTGAGCTCGTTGTTTTTGAAGATTATTTTGTCCGTGGATTTGGTTTGCCGTGCCATTCGTTTTTGCGATGCCTGCTCGATTTCTGGGGAATTGGTCTGTGCAATCTTGGACCAAATTCCATTTTATCAATCTCTGTTTTCATCCACCTATGTGAGGCTTACCTCGGGATTCAGCCACACTTCAATTTGTTTCGCCATTTCTTCCAATTGAAAAAGAATAGCCGCGGATCCCGAATTGCGGGCAGTGTGTATCTTCTGTTGCGGGAGGGGATGGCGTCAGAATACATTAACGTACCTCTTCAAAGCAATGTCAGTGGCTGGGCAGAGAAGTGGTTCTACATAGCCCAATGCCAGACTCCACCTGTCTGCTGTGACATAGGGAAATAGTTGAGTCAAACTGGACCTGGTCAGAAAAACCATCGTCGGTGACATGGAGCAAGTCCGGGAGATTCTCAATTTGCTGAGAGGGATAAGCGCCGATGGGATTCAAATCACAGCAAACTTCATATATCGACGGGTGCAACCGTGTAAAGATAGAGTGCACCCTGGCTATGAGTATGCAGGTCAGCCTGATCTGACCCGTGAGCATGCCGAAGACTTGGAGAAGAATGAAGTTGAGAGGCGTGTTCACGCGGTACTTCAATTTGGCGTGTGGAAGAAACCGGCGAAGATTACCCAGCCATTTAGTTTGGCAAATCCCGTCAAAGACGTAAGTCTCCTTCAGAAGTTAATGCAAAGTGTCCGACCAACCATGTTTTAGCGACACTGGCCTTGGCTTGTTTGCAGGACCGCTCTGCTGTGTATGTTTCGGGCGTGCCGACGAAGGAGTGGCCTGGGGATCCTGACAAAAGTGGCACGACCAGGCCACTGCGGCGCCCCCAATCAGACGAGCAGTCGACTGGAGCGGCGAGGAAAACAAGGGTCTGTAGATGAAGAGGCCTCATCGACTGCGAGGGCTACGGGAAAACGCGCGCCCTCCGGGCGGAGAGCGGCCGCTGGGTTGTCAGTGCCAACCGAAAGCCCTGAGAGGATACCAAGCGGCGCGGCTCCTAACCCGACCAGCTCTGTTCGCGACTGGGAAGACGACGACGAGGAGGAAGCACCCGTGCCCAAGCGGGTCCGAGTTGAGGAGGCAGCCTCGGGCGCACAATCCTCACCAAGGCCAAGGAAGCTGAAACTCAGAGGCGGGCTCCGCGTCAGCAATCTGTAAGTGCCTTACCGCCTTTATCATTGGTGTGTGGTCCACCAAAGAAGTTCTGATGCTGTCTTTCATTTGTTATAGCGACCCTGTTACCGATGTTGAGGTGACTGGCGGCAACTCTGTTGCCGGGGCGACCGGTGTTCCGGAACCCGTGGTGTTCCTGGAAAAAGAAACAGGAGCTGGGGGCCGATTGATGGTCAAGCGACCACGGAGGCACCCGACGCTGATATGAACGGTGGTCGGGAGTCGGCCGGAACTACACAAGCGCCTCCAGACGCCCCGCCTCCTCCTCTGAACGCGATGGGACTTGCTTCAGCCCCCCTGCCGAATGAGGAGGCACCCGAGGTGTGCGAGGACCAGGTGCCCGAGACGTCTGAGGACGAGGTCATCGAAGTTATGCGTCCCCCGAAATCTCCGGATCGAGTGGTTAGGGTGGCTCGTCACCGGGCGGGTGAGTGGGTGTTCCACGAAGAGAACACCGACAGCCGTCCAATGAAGAATTTTAACCGGCTGCTTGGCGAGCTCCATAAATATGCCCAGGTAACTGCTTTGTAGGGTTTTAAAGCTTGGTCCGAAGAGTCTAATGATCGTGTTAATTTACAGGGGATATCCGACCTGTCCGAGGAGCGACGAAAGTGTTTCGAGTCCGTCGGTCCTTTGCTTGATGCTAAGGTGAAGCTTGAAGAGTCATGCTCACAGTATCAGGCCGACCTGGACAGAGCTCGACAGGTCGAGGCCAGATTGCGCGAGGCTGTCGAAAAACAGGCGTCCGAGCTGACGCAACTTCGACTTGAAAACCAGGGTAATGATCTGCCAAAGCCCTTCCCTCTTTACTCTTGACTGCGTAATAAGACGTTGTCTGCCACAGGGCTGTCTTCGCAAGTTGCCATAGCGGAGCTCAAAGCGCAAGAAGGCGAGGCTGCGGCTATTCAGCAGAAAGCGCGGGCAGATGAGCTGGAGAAGGAACTCGAAGGTAGCTGCTGGAATTTTTCAACTTTGCATATGTTGTTTTCTTGGTCGGTCGTAATATGCTACGACTTGTTTGGTTGCAGAGCGACGCCGAGGTTGGCAAAACCAAATTGCTCTGGTTTGTCAAGATAAGAAGACCTGGGAAGGGCGCTGCCAATCCATGTTGCGAGGGATCAAGCCAGTGACTGATGTCGTATATGGATCTAGCAGCGGGTACTCCGTCCGGATAACGTGGTCGACCAGTGTGCCGGATTGTGGTCTGCGGTGAGAATTTCACGGTGGATGCCGGCGAACAGGTTGGTGCATATGTGCTAGCCCTTACCCGGGCCCATTACCCGGGCGTAGACATAAAGAGGCTGGAAGCTGGCTTTCCTCGGAATACGTCGGAGGCTCAGGCGTCGGAGCTGATCGAGGGGGCTCGGGAGACGTCTGCTGTGCTCGTGAAAGACTTGGACCTGCTTGGGGAACCGGAGAGTCCAGCGCACCATAGGACCAAGAAACTTTTATGTCCGCTCTTGTAAATTGTTAATTGAACATGTATGAACTTGATCTTATATCCCAAATTTGCAATGCAGTGGGTAATTTGGGCGAAAAACGACAATGCTTATTCATAACATTTCATAAAAACAGGGCCGAGTACATATTGTTTAACTCTGCAAAATTATGCGTAAAAACGTCGTAGCTGGTCGATATGCCATGAGTTAGGGACATCAGTCCCGCTTAGGTCAGTGAGCCTGTACGATGTAGGTCGTGTGACCTGCTTCACGATATAAGGGCCTTCCCAATGAGAAGATAGCTTGTGCAACCCGGCTGTGTTTTGGATGCGCCTCAAGACCAGATCCCCAACGGCGAAGAACCGTTCTTTAACGTTCCTATTGAAGTATCGGCGTAGGCTTTCAACGTATTTGGCTGTTCGGATGCACGAATCCAGTCTTCGTTCCTCGATGCAGTTGACTTCGAGCTCTCTGGCCTGGTCGGACATTTCCTGGTTGTGCAGCTCCACCCTTGGTGATCTAAGCTATATCCCGGCAAGACTGCTTCGGCGCCGAACACCATGTAGTAAGGTGACGCGCCTGTGCTTCTGCTTGGTTGTGTTCGAAGCCCCCAAACGACGGACGGTAACTCTTTTAACCATCTACCAGCCTTCTGATCCTGGTCGTGGGCTCTATACAACCTCTTTTTTAATGCGTCGAGTATCATGCCATTTGCTCTTTCAACCTGCCCATTAGCCCTTGGGTGAGCAACGGAGACGTATTTGACGATTATACTCCTCTCTTCACAAAAGTCCCAGAAATCTGAGCCGGTGAAGGTGGAGCCCAGGTCGGTAATTATGCAATTAGGTAGGCCGAATCGATGGATGATGTCGTTTAGCAGCTCGCTCGCTGCTTTTTGGGCCGTGGGTGTGACCAAAGGCTTGTACTCTATCCATTTGGAGAACTTATCGATCATGACGTAGACGTACTTGAACCTCCGGGTGCTGTCTTGAACGGCCCAATCATGTCCAGTCCCCAGCATGAGAAAGGCCATGAGGCTGGTATGGCTTGTAGGTCGTGAGCTGGGACATGGATCTGTTTGGCGAAAAATTGACACCCTTCACAGTATTTGACTAGCTTTTCTGCGTCAGCCACCGCTGAAGGCCAGTAAAAACCTGCTCGGAACGCCTTCCCGACCAGTGTTCGGGAGCTGCGTGGTTACCACATATGCCTGCATGTATGTCCCCCAAAATTCGGATGCCTTCTTCTTGGGAAACGCACTTTAGCAACAGCTCCTCTTTAGCGTTTTTGCGCATCAGCTTCCGTCTACTAAAAGATACTGCTTGCTGCGTCGAATAAGGCGCTCGGCTTCGATCTTGTCTTGGGAATGTCCGCGCTAGCGAGATATCTTATGAACTGATCCCTCCAATCATCCTGGCAATTGTACGGAAGCGACAGTCTGGGTCCTTTGGGGCTGGTCGGCGGCCCCTGCAATCTTGTCGATGGACGGTTTGACCAGGTCCTGGACAAAGACACCATGAGGGTTTGCGACCTGGTCGAACCGAGTTTGGAAAGTGCATCTGCTGCCTGGTTGTCGGCGCGTACTACGTGCTGAAACTGTAGACCATAGAATTTTCCTTCTAGTTTTCTTATCTCGGCAACGTAGGCGTCCATCTTTTCGCTGGTGGCGTCCCAATCCTTGTTGACTTGGTTTATGACTAGGGCGGAATCACCAAAAACCTCTAGCCTTTTGACTCCCAACTCGACTGCAATCCGGAGGCCATGGAGGCAAGCTTCATACTCGGCTGCATTATTAGACGCTTTGAAATGTATCCGGAGGACATAGCTCAGCTTATCTCCAGAAGGTGATACGAAGTGTATGCCTGCTCCTGCTCCTTCAAGGTTCAAAGACCCGTCAAAGTACATTGTCCAGTGCTCGGTGCTGGTCGGAGGTATGGGTGTTGTCATGTCGGTCCATTCAACGACGAAATCGACGAGCGCCTGAGATTTAATGGATGTTCGGCTGCGAAATTCGAGAGAAAACGGGGCTAGCTCCAGGGCCCATTTGATAATACGGCCATTTGCGTCCTTATTGCGTAGAATATCTCCGAGCGGGTACTCAGTAACCACCGCAATGGAATAATAATCAAAATAGTGCCGTAGTTTACGAGATGTGATTAGTATCGCATATAGCAGCTTTTGTACCTGGGGGTATCTTGATTTGGAGTCGTTGAGTACTTCACTAATATAATATACCGGGCGCTGAATCTTGTATGCATGCCCTTCCTCCTCTCGCTCTACAACCACGACGGTACTTACGACCCGGTCAGTGGCCGCAATGTATATCAATAGGGTTTCGCCATCCCTTGGTGCAGCCAATAATGGTGGCGTTGTCAGAGTTGTTTGAGGTCTTGAAAGGCGGTCTCAGCGTCCCGGACCACTCGAACTTCTCAGAAGCTTTGAGCAGTTTGAAGAATGGTAGGCCTTTGTCTCCGAGTCGTGATATGTAACGACTTAGGGCTGCCATGCACCCAGTCAACTTCTGGACGTCTTTTACGCACTTTGGAGATTTCATCCTTAGGACGGCTTGTACTTTTTCGGGGTTTGGCCGTAGGCCGTCTTTGCTTACTATATTCCCTAACAGGATGCCGGAGGGGACCCCAAAGGTACACTTTTTAGGGTTAAGTTTCCATCGGAACCTGTTGAGAGCTGAAAAGGTGCGCGCAGGTCGCCGACCAGAGTATGAGCCGACTTTGTTTTTACGACGATGTCGTCAACATAGGCAGCCACGAGCTCTGCTCGGATTTCTTCGGCAAGGCACTTCTGTATTGCCCTTTGGTAAGTGGCCCCAGCGTTTTTGAGCCCAAACGACATCGTGGTATAACAATAAGTGCCGAAGGGTGTGATAAACGAAGTTTTGGGCTGATCCTCTTCTCTCAGAGAAATTTGATGGTACCCAGAATAGCAATCTAGGAAAGACAAGAGCTCGCATCCCGCCGTAGAGTCAACGAGCTCGTCAATGCGAGGTAAAGCGAAGGAGTCCTTAGGGCAGTGTTTGTTGAGATCGGTATAATCAACGCACATTCTCCACTCTTTATTCTTCTTTTGAACTAAAACCGGGTTGGCAAGCCACTCCGGATGATACACTTCTTTTATGAAACCGGCAGCTAACAGCCGTGTGATTTCTACCCTAATCCCTCCTTCTTGTCACGAGCGAACCGTCGTAGCTTCTGTTTGATTGGTTTGGCGGTCTTCGAAACGTCCAAGGAGTGCTCGACCAGCTCCCGGGGTACGCCGGGCATGTCCGCGGGTTTCCACGCGAAGACGCTTACGTTGTCCCTCAGAAAGCTGACGAGCGCGCTTCCTATTTGGGATCAAGGTCGAGCCGATTCGCGCCGTCTTGCTGCAGTCCCCTTCGACCAGCTCCACTTCCTTGAAGTCCTTGCTCCTGGTCGCGGCGCGTTTGGCTTCTTTGACCGGGATAGACTGCTCCTCTGGAGACACCTTCACCGCATCCACGCGAGTTTCCTCCATGCGGATGGACAGGTCATGGGCTTGAGCTGTCGCGAAGCTTTCCTTTTCACATTCGTATGCCGTGGAGATGCTCCCCCTGACGCTTAAAACGCCATTCTCAGATGGCATTTTTAGCAAGAGGTAGGTGTAATGTGGGATTGCCATGAACTTGGTAAGGGCAGGCCGGCCTAACAATGCGTGGTATGACCCTTCGAAGTCTGCTACGATGAAGTTGATGTAGCAAATGCGATGGCGCTCTTTTGTCCCGAACTGGACTGGTAGGGTGATTTGGCCCAAAGGCTGAGAGGCTTGGGACGGCAGGATACCCCAAAAGGGGGCGTCGTAAGGTTTCAAATCCCCTATGTTGATACCGAGCTCTGGTAAGGCGTGCTTGAATATTATGTCTAGAGCGCTGCCTCCGTCGATCAGTACTTTCTCGAATCGTACTCCGTCGATGGTCGGATCGACGACGAGCGGGAAACGACCCGGTTCAGGGACCCTGGCCCATTGATCAGCTCTGCTGAACGAGATCTCTTGATGGGACCAGGGCAAATAGCTGGGGTCGGAGATTCTTTCGTCCATTCGATCGACGGAGTAGACCGCTCGCTCGACTAGCTTGCGAACTCTTTTATCAGCCAGGATAGGCTTGCCGCCGAATATGGTACGCACGGACTTTTCGGCTTCTCTGAAGCCACCGTGCTTTGGGTTTCTTCCTGGCTCCTGGTCGTCCTCATGATTCTCTTGGTGGTCTTTGCCCTCGCGTCTGCTAGAGGGTCCGTCTTCAGCGTCGGAACGCTGCTTCTTCGAGCTGTTGCGGAATATAGCTTTGAACCTCTGCATTCCTCCATGGTGTGTCCTACGCCTGGGTGCGCCGGGCAATCCTGCTTCAGGATTTTCGAGTATGCTGAGTCGTAATTACGCTTGCCTCCTGTCTTAGTGTTATTAACCTCATTGCCTGGTGCTTGGCCGGGTTTGACTGCCTTCGTCTGTCATCGCGGCCGTCGTACCTTCGGTTAGGGCGGCGATTATCCCTAAACCTTTCCCGGCGATCGTCGCGGGGTTCGTCGTGCCGATCACTGCGGTAGTCGTTGCGCTGACGGTCGTCGTGCCTGGATCTAGGCTCCCGGCGGTCGTCGGTGAGCTGTGTATTATATTCTTCTGCTCGTGCCCAGCTCTGGGCTATGTTAAGGAGGTCCTCAACTGTCCGCGGCTCTTTTCGGAGCAGCTTGTTTCTCAGCCCTTCGTGATGGTGTAATCCTCTTATAAAGCCGAGATGGATTCGTCATCCGTGACATTAGCCACCCGGATGCGGGCGTCGGAAAATCGGCGGATATAATCTCGCAAGAGTTCACCCGGGCGGTCTCTGACGCGCTCAAGATCATATTGCTTGCGGGCTGCTGGCAGGTAGCCTTGAAGTTAGATATAAATGCCTTTTTCAAGTCGTACCAGCTGTCGATAGAGTCAGATGGGAGACTCAGAAGCCACTGGCTTGCTGCTTGATTGAGAACAACAGGCAGGTAGTTAGCCATAACATCTCCTCCTCCTCCGGCTGCTCGGACCGCAGTCTCATATAGCATGATCCACTGGCGGGGGTCTGCCTTCCCGTCATACGACCTCAGGTCATGGATTTGAACCCTTTTGGCCAGATAACAGATCTGAGCCTTTTGGTGAACTGTCTGGGACCGGTAAGTGTTTGATCTAGCAGACCGTGCTCGCGATCCCATCTGTTGCGCCTTTCCATCTCCTGCCGTAATCTTGTGTCCTTGGAGCCTTCAATATGATTGCGCAAGTCGGTCCTTTCGTAGATATGTTCGCGTAGATCTCGAGGTTCAGCACCTGGATTGCTCCTGGCGTGCTGGTCAGGTCGGCGGTCTTGACGTCTTTCGCGGTTATCGCGCTGGTCCTGATTGCTGGACTCTGGGTGCGGGTCTGGTCCTCTGAAACTCCTCCGAGATCCGGTTGGGGCAGCTCCAGAGGGTCCCGCAACCTGGTCTTGAACTGGACCAGGGATGCTTTGAGGTAAGCTCCGAGCTGCTCGAGCTGAGGTGTGGCTGGGAGGTTATCGACCAGGTTCATGGCCATGGCCAGGTTGGCTTGCGGTGTTCGGTGTACTTGATGATTGCCGCACATATCAAACGCGTCATTTAGATTGCGCTGTGGGCGATTGCCTGCAGCTGTAGTTGCTTCAGCTGCTCTCCGAGCAGCTCTGTCGGCGTTCCTGGCCATACGCTGTGTTTTGGCTTCATCTGTCTCGCCGTCGACCGGTGGTTCGTCATGGCTCACAGCGAAAATCGAGCCCCCATAGCATGGTAGAGGCCCGAAGCCTGGGGGGTATCCGGCGTCCGACCAGTCGAATTGGATCTGGTCGACCGGTGCTTGAGGCTGAAGCGGGGGTTGTCAGGCAGTTACGATCGCCATGCATGCAGTGGCGCCAGACGGCTTGGACTTTAGCGGTTGCTCCTCAGGAGTACACCGACCCTTGGTTTTATCTTGCAATAGCCCGTAATCTTCTTTTCATAGGATGAAGCCGCGTTATCGAGCCCGTGAGGGAGGGTAGGAGCGAAAAAGCTGCGCTTTTCCCTGCTCGGACCAGGCTCCCGAGGAGGGTTAAACGTGACGGAGCGACCTGTAGGGGTGGAGGTGATGGCAAGGCCGGTCTGAAGCTGTGCGTGTCTCTTGGCACGGGCCGTCGTCGAGGTTGAAGCCACTCTCCTTCGTCGTGCTCAGGCGAACGATCTCCGATCGAATCCGCTAGAGCAAGGGTTTCAGCGTGGCCTGCCGTGACTCGATCGATAGATCTCTCAAGTCAGAGTTGTCGAGCGCCGCCCTCGGTAACGGAAAGCACAGTCCTGCTCGGGGCTCCGATCTTGACGTCGGGTTTCAGCTGGCAGAGTGCTTGGGTGTGTCTCTATGCTCCCGATCGCTGGGCCATCTCCGGTGATCCACAGAAGGACCCGACGGTGATTGCCAGGCCGGCCGGGGGAGATCCATAGAAGCCGGAAAAGAAACCGCCTGAGTCGTCATGACGTCCGCACACACACTCCCCACGGTGGGCGCCAGCTGTCGACGGAATATGGTCGATAGCCCACCTAGGGGTATGCCCAAGGTGGTAGATTAGCGGGGAAGGCGTGTGGAACGACGATCCAGACGTGACACAAAGACGAAACTAGATGAACACGGGAGTTTATCCAGGTTCGGGCCGCCAAGTTTAGCGTAATACCCTACGTCCTGTGTCGATCTGTCTATTCTGTATCTTGATGAACGTGTTTTGAGAGGGGGTCCCTGCTCACCTTATATAGTCACGGTGAGTAGGGTTACAGATTCTAGTAGATCGGATCTCTTGATGGAACAAGGAAACCTAGTCGATTACAATCCCATGTCACGATGTATTTCCTAATCGACTATGATTCCTTGCCGGTGAAGACTTCCACGCCGTCATCCAACCAACTGAGTCGCCTGCCCGACCAGCTGGCCCTTGACGCCATGATCCTTCACATCTAGTTGGGCCGGTCTTCATAAAACAGCCCAAGTATTACTGTGAGGACACCTGGGTCCATATCCCCACACCGCCGTCTCCAACCCTGATGCCAGGCGCATGCTTGGGGAAATGAAGAACCTCCTCGAGACAGCCGCTGTGCAGCAGGCCGAGAGCTCGGCGTCACGCCGGCGCGGAGCAGCCTCGGGGAAGCCGGCGGACACGCCCCGCAACGAGCGCGAGGCATCCGTCCACCAGCCGGACGCCTCTCGAGCTAGGCCAGTCCGCGAACGATCGTCGACACCGGCCACCTCGAGACCCCAACGACGCCCGCAACGACATCAACCGCCGGCGCAAGGACAAGGGGGCCCAGGAGCGTGGCTATAGCGCCCATCGAGGGGCGCTACGACAGCGACGAGGATCGGCAAGTCCTCGAGCCCCCGGGCCCTAGAGTCTTCAGCCGGGCCATCCGCAGCTCAACCCTCCCCGACCGCTTCCGACCACCGACCAACATCGTGAAGTACGACGGGGAGGTCGAGCCCAAGCTCTGGCTCTCGGACTTCCGCCTAGGCTGCCAACTGGGCGGAGCGAAGAACGACGACCGTGTGATCATACGCCAACTCCCACTTTACCTCTCGGGCACCGCCCGCCGGTGGCTCGAGGGGCTCCCGCCGGATCGGATCGACGACTGGGCCGACCTAGTCAGGGTCTTCGACGGGAATTTCAAGGGACTTGCGTGCGCCCAGACAACCCCTGGGACCTAGAATTTTTTTTTATTAATAACCCAATTAAATAAAAAATTTCATAATTAACACTGTTTAATTTTTTTTTTCAAAACTAACCCTTTTGCCGCGCCGTGCCGCATGGCGCGGCAAAAGCGTTAGCCGCGCCATGCATGGCGGCGCGGCAAAAGTGCCACCGTGGCACCGGCCGGCCACGCAGGCCCGCGTGGGCCCCGCCTGTCAGTTTGCCGCGCCAGGCGGGCTGGCGCGGCTAGTGCGTTTGCCGCGCCAGGCGGCCTGGCGCGGCCAACGGCTTTGCCGCGCCAGGCGGGGTGGCGCGGCAAAGCCCATCTAGATCTGGCGCCCGCGGCTTCTTCCTCCTTTCTCCTCCTTCTCGGGCCGCGCCTCCGTCCCGCCGCCGCCGCCGTCGAGCCCCGCCGCCGCCGCCGTCACCGGCCGCTCCCGGGCGCCCCCGTCCCCGTCCCGTCCCGCGGCCGGCCGCCCCCGCGCCGCCGCCCCGTGCCTCGTCCCTGTCCCCGTGCCTCGTCCCCACCCCGGGCGCCCCCGAGCCTCGTCCCCGTCCCGTCCCGGCCGGCCGCCCCGTGCGCACCGGCGCCCCCGGCCGCCACCGGCCGCCCCGGGCGCCCGGCGACACCGGCCCCCGCCCCCCGGCCCCCCCCCCCGCACCGCGCCCCCCCCCACCACCGTCTCCACCATCGTCCACGACCGGAAGGTATTTTTTTTTTTTTGTTATTTTTTTTTGTAGTTTGCGTTAATTAGTTAGTTAAATAGGTTAGTAATTTAGTTATTTATTTATTTATTTGCTTAGTTAGTTATCTAGTTAGTTAGTTAGGTTAGTTAGGTTAGATTAGTTAGTTAGGTTAGGTTAGTTTAGGTGGTTAGTTAGTTAGTTATATAGTTAGTTAGTGTGTTAGTTAGTTAGTTAGCTAGCTAGTTAGTTAGGTTTATGTTAGGTTAGTTTTAGTTAGTTAGTTAGTTAGTTAGTTAGTTAGGTAGGTTAGTTAGGTTAGGTTTAGTTAGTTAGTTACTTAGTTAGGTTAGTTACTTAGTCTAGGGTTTAGGGTTTAGGGTTTACGTTAATATGTTAGTTAGGTTAGTGAAGACAACATAGTATTTATGTCATTCTGTATTTTAGAGAAGACCATCACTTGACCATCACTTGACCTTAGTTGCACTATTGACTTTGTAGATGGACACTGTATTCACATTGTTTTATGGAGGCACAGTTAGTAAACGAGACGGGTTGTTTGATGATAACATGGAACAAGAACTCGAAGTATTTGATGAGCGGCCTTCCTTTACGGACCTTATGTTGCGTCTGAAGGAGAAGTTTGATGGTGATTTCTCGTTGAAAGGGAGATTTGACAGTGGCAAGATTAGGTCGAACTATGCGTTGTTGCCCTTGCGCAACCAGGCTGACTGGGCAAAATACCAGGCGATCGTTATGGCATCCAATTCGACAATGGGTGAGATCGTGGTAGTGGATGGTTTGAGGAAGCAGGCAGAGGCGTTCGATGATGGCAACGATGGTGAAGCACAGGAGGTAGGGGATGATGACGATGCAGCTCCGATGACTATGGACGTTGATGGTCACCCCACGCAGGAGACGGTGTATGCAACTGAAGATGCCCACGCTGACGTCGGTCAAATAAACAATGATTTTGATGTGGCCGACATAGAGCGGGAGGAGCAGGAGGAGCATGAGGCACAACTATTTGATGAAAACTATGATTCTGATGATGATTCAGACTATGACGAAGAAGAGGACAGTTATATTTCTGCTATGCCAGAGCCGGTTCGTGCTATTCCACAACCGGTTCGTGCTATGCCACAGCCGGTTCCTCAGAATATGCATCCTCCAGGGAGACTAGTCACTGATATACCAGAGGATCATACACATTTTGATGCGTGGGGCGTTTTAGCGAAGCACGGTATTATGTTCCGCCTGATCTTTGACTGAGACAGAGCTGCAGCAATTGAGGTCGGTTAACATGCAGTTTAGAGGCGTTCCAAGTTATAGGGATGTCAGTATGGTGGACCAGGCTGTTTGTGATACTGGATTGAACCTGTGCAAGCAAACACTGCATGACCATACAGATTGTATTCTTCAGAAGGGTATGATTTTCAACACTATGAGTGAGCTGAAGCTTTTCCTTCAGCACTATGCTGTGCATCATCATCGACCGTACACGGTCAGCCATTCTGATATTAATTTGAGGTACCACATCAGGTGTATGCATCATAGTTGTCCCTGGAGGCTGAATGCTCGCAAGAGAACTGATGGCAAGTGGAGAATCAGTAAAGTAGTACAACCGCATACCTGTTTTACAAATAAGGGACAAAAAAACATCCTCAGTTGACGGCAAGATACCTTGCACGGCGCATTTTGGCATTTGTTGATGATGACGCCGACGTATCTGTTTCACAATTGCTTATCTCCATATTTGGATTCACAGGCTATAAGGTGACTTATGGAAAGGCATGGCGTGCGAAGCAGATCGCCCTTGCAATTCGTTGGGGTGGTTGGGATGAAGCGTACAACAGGATTCCACGGATTTTGTGTGCAATGGCATACTATAACCCTGGCCTAAAATGGTTTCCACACACCAATGGGCAGTATATAGACCGCAACACCGGCAAGGTTACACATGTGCTTCAGCGTGTATTTTGGTCTTTTGCACAAACAGAGCATGCTTATCAGTACTGCCGTCCAGTCATACTTGTGGACGGTACTTTCCTGACCGGAGCGTACAAGGGTGTGTTGATGATGGCGGCGGCTGTTGATCCCGAGGACCAGATAGTTCCAATTGCTTTCGCCTTGGCTGAGGGGGAGAACGTTGAGTCTTGGTCTTGGTTCATGGCCCTGCTACGGATACAAGTGTTAGGGCCTTCTCGGACAATATGTTTGATTTCGGACCGTCATGTTGGGTTGCTTCGTGCCGCAGAGGAGGAGATAGAGGGTTGTCCTCCTCTAGTGCACAGATGGTGCATGCGTCACTTTGCCGCCAATTTCTGGCGTCGGCAGAGAAAAAAGGAGGTTTGTGCCAAGGTGAAAGAGCTATGTTGTGTTAAAACTGAGCACAAATTCAAAGAAACAATGGAAGAGTTGGACAAAATGTTAAACAGTGCTGCCAGGGCCTGGATCGAGAGACAGATGGAACACAAGGAGAAGTGGGCGCTTGCTTACGATGAGGGCGGTTTCCGGTTCGGCATAATGACCACCAACTCATCGGAGTCTTTCAACAAGGTATTCACCGGTGTTAGAGCCTTGCCCGTTTCTGGAATCGTTGAGTACTCGTTTCACAAGACCAACGAGTATTTTGTGAAAAGGTGGTCCATTGCTCAAGACAACCTACAAACGGATGGTGAATTTGGAAAGGCGGGAAATGAGCACATTCAGGAAATGAGATCTGGGCAACGCAGCTAACTTGTGAGGCTTATGGACCAACCAGACAAATCTATAATGTTCGAGCAAAGGGTGGAACTACCATGGGCGGGGAACGCTACGGTGGTCGCAACTATCGGATCGATCTTCAAAGAGTGGAATGCAGTTGTAACGTGCCGCAGATAATGCATGCCCCTTGCTCTCACATGATTGCGTCCTGTAGAGCGCGCGGATATAACTACAAGGCCGTACCATATATGTCCGAGTACTATCGCCGGAGCAACACCGTCGCAATATGGCAGAGCAGCTTCGAGCCTTACCTTGATCCCACTCAATGGCCTCCATACTTGGGTAGAGACTTCATGCCTGATCTGAGCTGCTGAAGTTAGGTAAGGGTAGGAGGAGGAAGAAGAGACTAAAGGGTGACATGGACAATATGGATAGGTATGGCGGGGGGGACTTTGACCAGACACCGAGCACGAACCTATGCTCTGTTTGCCACATGCCAGGGCATAATGCAGCCTTCCATCGTAGACAAACACAACAGGTGTACATATGTCTTCATTTGTTTTTAATGCTTTATTATTGTTATCTTTACTTATATTAATTATTTGAATGCTTTTGCTATTATTGTACATATGTCTTTCATTTGTTTTAATGCTTTATTATTTTTGACGCTGTACTAACTTGTTACCATGTTTTGTTTAAACAGGATGGCGAACCCTCCGGCGTACCCTCTCCTTGAGCCGTTCTACGACGGCGAGCACCGGGCCACAGCACCGGGCCACGCTGTACTAACTTGTTACCATGTTTTGTTTAAACAGGTGTGCATGGACACAGCGTGGGCCCCACCGCACCTTCCTCAGCCTTCGAGCCCTTTGGTGTCAGACACTGTACCAGCAAGCAGCGTCGACCGACTCGGACGGGAGGCACTTCTGCGGATCCACGCGGAAAGGGCCCCGCTGCAGAGGAGCAGCCCGAGGAGGAGGGGAGGAGGAGGAGGACGAGGAGCAGTACGTCGAGCGCACGACACCACCCTACACGGCTAGTGCAGGCTACATGGCCCTCGGCCATAGCTCGCACTACGCTGGAGGGTCCTCCTCCAGAGGTGGCCTGGACGACACGGCGTGGCAGGTACCTGGTGCTTACGACTACCCTAGTGGCTACTACACCGGCCCTGGCTGGCAGCCTTGGCCAGAGCAGGGCGCAGCACATGAGCTGGGGTACTCACAGCTAGGTGGAGCTCCACTACCTACTCAGGAGGACGTGCAGGTACATAAGTTGACCGCTATACATTTAAGTTCGTCAGATATATTTAAGTTGTGTGCTAACATTTATTTGAATGTTGCAGGGACCTAGTCAGACGCAGGGGTCACCACGCCGGCAGCCACGCGCACGAGACCGCACGGACGTCACATTCACGCCGAACATGGATCTGTCGCAGCCGAGGCGTCGGAGGCGGCCTCGTCAGCCGTACACACCTAGCTAGGCTTAGTGTTAGACTATATGGATAGGTGATGTATATGTTAGATAACTTGTTTGAGAACCCTATTATGTACTTCGTGGAGCTTGAGCCACTAAGCCTGGTTTTTATGAGCGCTATTATGTTTCCGTTTATTCAAATTGTGTCAATGTTTGGTTCCTTGTTATTCCGTTTGCGGAAAAAGACAGGAAAAACGGAAAAACACATTCGATCAAACAGAGACAACTTAGGACGAAGATCGAGCAGGAACTGAACAGAGACAACACATTAGGACGAAGATCGATCAGGAACTCGACCAGTCAGTCGGCGGGAAACCTTGGGGCTTTGCGTGGCGACCATGCCAGCTTTTGCCGCGCCAACCCTGGGGGCGCGGCTGACGCTTTGCCGCGCCAGGCGTCCTGGCGCGGCAAATGCATTAGCCGCGCCAGCCCGCCTGGCGCGGCAAAAGCGTCAGCCGCGCCCCCAGGGTTGGCGCGGCAAAAGCTGGCATGCCGACTGTCCCTACGATGAACATTAGTAAGGATTTTTCTCTCTCTGTTTGATCGAATGGTACTCTTTTTCTGTCATGTGTGCAGTACTTTTCAGTCACGCTCAAGTGCTGGTGAGGACTGTTTGGTGCAGATGCTCCACGACGACCTGGAGGCAGGCCGACGTTTCTTCAATGCCCGCGAGCATGGGTAACTTTATTTAATTGTTGTTGCTATGCCTCTCATGTTTGCTAATACTTAGTCATTTTGTGAATGACAGTCTTCTATTTCCGAAGAAAACTGCGGCTTCACCAGATGGGTGGATCCTCCTGCAATCATGGCCGCATCAGGAATACATCTATTATCTGCAGCGTCGTATCGACGATCTTGAAAGAGAAGTTAAAAGGCATGCTCAAGGACTATGATGATGACGACAGCGATGCAGGCGGTTCAGATGAAGCAATATGCCTTGATCCATATTGCAACTGCCCGCATCACAAGAACAAGGGGCCTCCACCGCCGCCCCCACCACCGCCACCACCACCACCACCCGCAATGGGAGGCTATTACGGAGAAGGGTCTACTCAGTTTGCTATGTGGGACGGCTTCTAGACTACTTAGATCACTATGTGCGTGTTGTGTTGTGACAATCAATTACCTAAGGCATGTTAGGATTAGTCTAGGACCTTTTAACCAAGTTACGGTAAAAGGTCCTCACATGCCATGTACTAGTTTGTTGTTCGTGTAATGGTTTGCTCTATTCTATTTCTCGTACTTTATCCCACAAAAAATCAACGACACATGAACTACCGCAAACAATACAACAACATATAATAAAGCCGAACAAAGTGCAGTTCAAGACTACATTATCGAGGATCCGAAATAAACGGTACAGGGGAGTACAAGCCAACAGTACAATAGACTAACAAGTCCACCAAATGACAACGATGTTCATTACTCAATAATGACTACTGAACCTACCACACTACTGAGTGCAACGAGGCCACTTTCCCTTCCTCACAGCATCCGGATCCTGCTCCATGGCAGCCTTGGCACGGCGCACACGCTCAAGCCTCTTCTCCCTCTCCCCCCTACGCTTAGCTGCATCCCTCATTCTTGCCTCTTCCTCATGCTGCTTTTGTGCTGCCTCTTCTTTGCGTCTCTTCTCCAAACGCTCCTTGTCCTCCGCAGCCCACTTTTTCATCCTCTCTACGTGCTCCTTGTCCTCCGGCTTCATCTCAGTGTCGATCCACTGCTCGAAGTCACATAGTGGTGGAGGCTCCTGCAAAATACGACTAAGTCAATTAGGTAATAAAATATAAATGATTTGTCATTCATGTATAGAACAAGTCATCAGCTTCTCACCATCAGTCCAATACGGATCTGTTTAGGTGTAGGGTCAAAGGCATAATTCTCACACATCCAATACCTCTGACCGTATGTGTGCTCCTCATCAGATATTGCGACCTTACAATCATCGCCGCAGTAGCACATGGGCACCGGAACACCGCTAGGCAATGGCAAACGGGCAAAGGCATTGCCCGTGAGAGGCTGCCTACAATCATCAACGCAATAACAAATGAACATAACACAAAATTACTTCATTAAAACAGACAAATAAATCAACAATGTACCGATCTTACCTTGCCTTACTAGCTTTGCCACGCCGCGGCATCCTAACAATAAAAAATATGTCAACGCTACACATACATTCATGATTAATTATAAATCTACATAATGACGTAACAAATATTACACAAAAAAATGTACACAAAATGAACAAAATATTAAGCAAAACAGATATAAAAGTCTAATACATGAACAAATCCATCATTAATTAACAACTAACGTCACGACAGTATCAAAATAAATATTGTCTACAAACCCTAACTTACAAAAATATGGTTCAATCCTACATTGCAAATATGGATAAAGAACAATCATATGGATCAAAATACCTCTTGTAGACAAGTTTGATTGGGGGAGGGAGATGAAGAGAGGAGGAATGAAATGGATTGGATTGGATTGAATTGGTTTGGGAGAAGAGAGGAATGAGGAGGAGCCTGCTGCTCGGCGCGGCGGCCAGATCTAGATGGGCTTTGCCGCGCCACCCCGCCTGGCGCGGCAAAGCCGTTGGCCGCGCCAGGCCGCCTGGCGCGGCAAACGCACTAGCCGCGCCAGCCCGCCTGGCGCGGCAAACTGACAGGCGGGGCCCACGCGGGCCTGCGTGGCCGGCCGGTGCCACGGTGGCACTTTTGCCGCGCCGCCATGCATGGCGCGGCTAACGCTTTTGCCGCGCCATGCGGCACGGCGCGGCAAAAGGGTTAGTTTTGAAAAAAAAAATTAAACAGTGTTAATTATGAAATTTTTTATTTAATTGGGTTATTAATAAAAAAAAATTCGGGACCTACGGCGTTGCAGGCAGGCGGCGGACGAGCCCCTCCGCGACTTTGCTCGGCGGTTCTCGAAGCAGCGCCTCGAGCTCCCCCACGTGCCTGATGAGGACATCATCTCAGCGTTCCTCGCGGGCACGACATGCCAAGAGCTAGTTCATGAGCTAGGACGCTACCGTCCCAGGACGGTCGAGGACCTGATGGATCGTGTCACCAGCTTTGCCTCAGGCGACGAGGCAGTGGGGGCCTTCTTTGGCCGTTCCACGGACAAAGGTAAGGCGGTGACCGCGCCGGAGGGCTCGAACAAGGGCAACGACGCCAAGAACGACAACAATAACGACAACAAAAAGAAGAAGAACAAACGCAAAGGTCAGAAGGCGAAGCGCGACGCCAATGACGACGACGACGAAGAGGTGCTCGCAGGCGCCCTCGAGCCTAAGAAGCCCCGAGGCCCCCCTGACGGGGCTGTTTTCGTCCAGATGCTCGAGGACCCCTGCACTTATCACAGGGGTCCCATAAATCACAAGTTAAAGGACTGTCGACTGTTGAAAGGCTACTACTCCAAGCTCGGCGATAAGAAAGAAGACGCGCCTAAGGGCAAGGATAACAATCGGCGCGGTGGTGGGGACACGGACGGCAACTTCCCTCCGGTGCGCGACTGCTACATGATCTACGGGGGGCCGACCGTCGGGCTCTCAGCTCGAGAAAGAAAGAAGGAGAGCCGGGAGATCTTTGCACTCGGCCACGACGCCCCCCGGTACCTTGACTGGTCTGATGCGCCGATCACGTTCGACCGTGATGACCATCCGGACCGTGTCATAAACCCGGGGGCGTACCCCCTCGTCGTCGACCCCGTCTTCGTCGACGTACGGTTCTCCAAGGTGTTGATGGATGGGGGCTCAAGCCTCAACATCATATACCTCGAAACCCTCGACCTCCTGGGGATTTCAGAGGGTCAGCTCCGACCCAGCGTCGGGGGGTTCCACGGAGTCGTACCAGGGAAGAAGGCCCACCCCCTCGGGCGCATCGACCTGCCGGTTTGCTTTGGCACGCCGGCTAACTTCCGTAAGGAGACGCTCACCTTCGAGGTGGTTGGATTCCAAGGGACCTACCACGCCATCATCGGCCGGCCAGGCTACGCCAAGTTCATGGCAGTTCTCAACTACACCTACTTGAAGCTCAAAATGCCGGGGCCAAAAGGGGTCATCACCGTCGACACATCCTACGAGCACGCGTACCACTGCGACGTGGAGTGCGTCGAGCGTGGGGAGGCAAACGTCCAGCTCGACTCGCTCGAGGCCCTAGCAGCCTTGGCAACCGAAGGGGCCCCTGAAGCGAAGCGCCACGCTGGCACCTTCGAGCCGGCGGAGCACACAAAGCTGATACCCGTCGACCCGACCTCGACCGATGGCAAGACGCTGGCCGCCAGTGCCAGCCTCGAGCCTAAATAGGAAGCAGTGCTCGTCGACTTTCTCCGCGCGAACATCGACATGTTTGCGTGGGGCCCCTCGGACATGCCGGGCATACCGAGGGAAGTCGCCGAGCACGCCTTGGAAATCCAGGCCGGGTCCAGACCGGTGAAGCAACGCCTGCGCCGCTTCGACGAGGAGAAGCGCAGGATCATCGGCGAGGAGGTACACAAGCTTTTGGCGGCCGGGTTCATCAAGGAGGTATTTCACCCAGAGTGGCTAGCTAACCCTGTACTAGTTAGGAAAAAGAGTGGAAAAATGTGGATGTGTGTAGACTACACTGGTCTGAATAAAGCATGTCCAAAAGTTCCATTTCCTTTACCTAGAATTGATCAGATTGTTGATTCCACTGCGGGGTGTGAAGTACTTTCATTTCTCTATGCGTATTCCGGCTACCACCAGATTAGGATGAAAGAATCCGACGAGCTCGCTACCTCTTTTGTTACGCCTTTTGGTATGTATTGCTACGTTACAATGCCCTTCGGCCTTTGAAACGCCGGGGCAACGTACCAACGTTGCATGCAGCATATCTTTGGCGAACACATAGGCAAAACCGTCGAAGCCTACGTCGATGACATCGTGGTTAAAACCAAGAAAGTCGGGAACCTCATCAGCGATCTCGAGGCCACGTTCAAATGCCTCCGAGCCAAGAATGTGAAGCTCAACCCCGAGAAATGTGTCTTTGGTGTGCCTCGAGGCATGCTACTTGGCTACATTGTCTCACAACGGGGGATCGAGGCCAACCCCGAAAAAATCTCAGCAGTCACGAGGATGGGCCCACTTCGAGACCTCAAGGGTGTACAGAAAGTGACAGACTGCCTAGCCGCTCTCAGCAGATTCATCTCGAGGCTAGGGGAAAAAGCGCTACCCCTCTACCGCCTGCTGAAGAAGACAGAACGCTTCGCGTGGACTGTCGAAGCCGAGGAGGCCTTAACCAAGTTGAAGGGGTTGCTGACTTCCGCACCAATCCTCGTGCCACCGCGACCGGCCGAGGGTGACGATCGCCCCGAGCCCCTCCTCCTCTATGTGGCCGCAACCACTCAGGTGGTCAGCACGGTCATAGTCGTCGAGAGGCACGAGGAGGGTCATGCGTTGCCGGTCCAACGACCGGTGTACTTCACCAGTGAGGTGCTCTCCGAGGCCAAGGTCCGGTACCCGCACATCCAGAAGCTGCTCTACGGCATCATCATCCCGAGGCGCAAGCTCCAGCACTACTTCCTCGCTCATCCCGTAACGGTGGTGTCGTCGTTCCCCCTCGGTGAGATCATCAACAATCGGGAGGCCACGGGGCGAATCGCCAAGTGGTCCGCCGAGCTAATGGGGGAGACCATCACCTACGCCCCGCGAAAAGCCATCAAGTCGCAAGCGTTGGCAGACTTCGTTGCTGAATGGACCGACACTCAGCTCCCGCCGACGCAGATTCAAGCCGAGCTCTGGACCATGTACTTCGACGGATCCC
>VDCT01001230.1:0-30000 GCA_009763385.1 Coix lacryma-jobi var. lacryma-jobi
TCTCGCTTTAGTCGATCTTGACTAGTTATCGGCTCTATTGGTTTTGGCAAGCTAATAGATTCATTAAGTTATCGATGTTGTTTATGCTTAAATTTATTTCTTTAGTTTTTAAACAATATCTTGCCCAATCAAGATTGACAAAATAGCTTAAGCTTAAAAGATACTTGTTTTCAGCTATCCAAAGGCTTTACACACTTATATTAAGGGAAATAGCCGATTCAAGCCTTTCATCGACTAATTTGTCAATCTTGATTGTTACATGTTGTGCGTTCGAGATATTCGATAAAACCATGATTTAGTCTAACAACAAAAAGATTTAATCTAGCATATTTATTATGGCTGTATTTTCGAACCCCACTGATATATATGATAGACTAGATCTATTTGATCTTAAGTCGAATTGTTGTTTTAGCAGGTAGATCTTGTTCGTGCTTCATGGACCCTGCATCGGCTAAAATAGCCGATCTAGTTATGTTTTCTTCATAATATGTACTTTTGAATGGCTTGGAATTTATGGATCTACTCGTTGCATTGGATGTGATCTAGCTTGGTCATCATCATGGCTGTATAGAGACACCCCACTATTGATGTTTAAGCTATTTTATCGATCTATTTGTTATTAGGCTGCATGGAAACACTCCACTGTTAACAGATAGAACTGCTTGTGCAATTAGTCGATACATTGATTTCATGCCGTTTAAACGTACACATAAATCTTTATTCTTTTAACATGTTTAAGTGTATCGGCTTTTTTTATCTGTCCTAAATGTTTCTCTACATACGTTATATAGCCGTTTTGATTTATATCTTTATCAATGCTTTCACATAATCTTTTGGGAGTTGACTTTGTAGTCAATGTCCTATGAACAAATGGCTATATCAGAGCCGCATAATTTGGAACTGTCTCGCACCAAACCGGCAGATTCCACAATTTAACAACTTTTTCTTCTTCTTGTCAATTACAACTTCAATTGACTGGCATGTCTAAGGTCGATCTCACTGAGATTCGGCACCGCCACCTTTTGAAGGTTCAGGAGGTCAGGACTCTGCTCCGTACGCCCTTTGAGGACCGTGTTCGAATGTGTTGGCGCTTTCGACTAGATTTTTGTGACAACAATATCACACAAGAAATAAAATGGATGACATACATCATCAAAAGTGAAATTAGACAAACACAGTAACATATCACACAAGAAATAAAATGGATGACATACATCATCACAAGTGGCCCAAACTCAGAAACCCGCCAGCGCCCAGGTTTTGAGGCCCAAACCTGGAAACCGTCCTCAGCCCGAGTTTTGTGGCCCAAACTCGGTAAACCCGCAGCACCCAGGTTTTGTGGCCCAAACCTGGAAACCGTCCACCGGTGGTTTTTCTGTGGCTCAACCACCAAACCGACGCCGTAGAGGGGATGCACCGCGCGTGCACCCCGTCCACATGCAAGTCTCCGCTCGTCGCTGTCCCAGGCTGTCAGCCACCACAACTGATCCTCAAGCCACCGGTCCCTCAGTCCAAGCCTCACGTCCGCCCTTCACCGCTCCCGGTCCATCGGCACGGCACGTCTCTACTTGACCTTCACCTTGCCTTCGATCATTGTCTTCGTGCTCGACACCTGCACAACACGAGCCAAAGAACATGCGCATCAAACCAGTTGACAATCACTCATCACTCAAGATCCAGCATACACCCATGTATCCGCAATCTCCCCCTTGATGAGTGCATTGTCAACTACCAACACAAATCATAATGAATAGAGGAAGGAAGGAAGAAGGAGAGAGAACTCGACCAAATGACCCAAAAGCATATCAAAGCCGAAGAAGGTCAAGTGGAAAGAGCAAAACAACTTGGTTCCCAAAGACATGGGCAACGACTCGACGCAACCAAGCAAAGCAAAGCTAGCCCTCAAGAAGAGGTAGAACAGACTCAACACCGCTAGCGGGAAAACTTTATACCAATTGAAAAAAATGCTCCAAACCAAACGAGCAAACTCCCCCTCCAATAGTGCACACAACTAGAACATGCAGGATTTGTCCAATTTCTCCCCCTTAGTTGATAATGCACTATCAAGCAAATTTCTCCCTTCAAATGCATATGAGTCAAAAAATGCAAGTTAGTAGCTTCAAAAATATACTCGATAGAATGAAAATATGCTCTACAAAGTACTGATCCAATGACTCAACAACATACACATCATGCTAGCAAAGGCTCAAACTGATCACCAAATGCGAAATATGAACATATGAGCAAAGTGAGTAGTTTTAGCCAAAAAGTATTCACCATCAAAATAGCACTAAATATGTATAGACAGGAAGTCAAACAAGTGCTAAAACATGTATACAAGGTGATCTACCCCTAGGTTCAATTATCATGCTCTAGAATGAATCATGAACTTGTGTTTTTCAGATTTTATCGGATTTGCAGCGGTAAAATTACACAAGTTCAAAAAATAGCATATGATTGCGAGAGGTTGAAAACTTGTTATTGCCTTACTTTCCAACCGAGCTAAGCCTATGCATATGCAATCAGAAGCTTAAAGCAACGGTTTCGGTCATACACTACACGACTCAAGTTTAACTCAATGTGCAATGAGAAACAGTCTCGATACCGTGATGTGCTGACAAGCAATCCCATCTCGATCTTTCCAATTCACTTATCTTGGTTCAATTTTATCACAGTTTATGAACATACCAAGCAAGTGAATGACTCAGAACTAGAGACATAGCAACCTGGCATATATGAAAAGCACAAGTGATTTCAACACATCCTACACATGCTAGTTGCCAATCTCAATGGTGAACTACTTTCAAATTTTATGTTTGTTAAGCATATTCACCATATACAAAATAGCTCAGCTCACAACATGTATCAGTGATCAGAAAGAGCATAAGCTACAAGCATCATCATATAGCATCGGAGCATACTAGACAAAGCATAGTTACATTCTAAAGAGTATAGTCATGAAGCTCGAAAATGCAAAGATGCATGATGCAATGCAAAGGCTAATCTATTAAAAACGAAAATAAGCCAAAACAAAAAGGAGTCAGTTTATAATACAATACACAGAATGTTTCCCCCATCTAAAAGGGGAAACACACACCAAGCTCACCTATCAACGTAGCAAAGGTTGATTGGTCTAAAGGCTTGGTAAAAATATCTACCAACTGATGATGAGTATCGACATGGCGAAGGTCGATATCACCTTTCTCATAGTGATCTTGCAGAAAATGAAAGCGCACATCAATGTGTTTGGTCTTAGAATGCAGCACGGGGTTCTTAGCAACGCTAATAGCACTCGTGCTGTCACAAAGCAAAGGAACGTGAGTAAAGCTCAGACCAAAATCACACAAAGTGGCCATCATCCAAAGCAACTGAGAACAGCAGCTAGCCGCAACAACATACTCAGCCTCTGTGGTAGACTGGGCGACACTAGACTGCTTGCGAGAGGACCAAGATACAAGAGAAGAACCAATAAACTAACAAGTCCCAGAAGTGGACTTGCGATCAAGTCGGCAACCAGCAAAATCGGCATCAGAATAACCACAAAGGGAGAGTGTGGAGGAAGCAGAATACCAAATCCCAAACTCTGGAGTGAAACGAAGGTACCTCATAATGCGCTTGACCGCCTGACGGTGAGAGGTGTGCGGCGATGCCTGAAAGCGCGGGCTATGACACACCACGAACTGAATGTCCGGGCGTGTTGCTGTCAGGTACAGCAACGACCCGATCATGCTTCGGTACTCCTTCTGGTCCACAGCTTCTCCATCCTCGTCCGCATCCAGGGACGTCGTGGTCGACATGGGCGTTGGAAGAGGCTTGGCCTCACCCATATCGAACTTCTTCAATATGTCCTTGGTGTACTTGCCCTGGTGCACAAACGTTCCTTCTCGGGATTGCTTGATTTGCAACCCGAGGAAGAATGTCAACTCGCCCATCATGCTCATCTCAAACTCCCTACTCATAAGATCTGAAAACTTGGCAACCAAAGCGTGAGAAGAACCACCAAAAATGATATCATCCACGTAAATCTGGACCAAGAGAGTGTCATTTCCTTGCTTGAGGAGAAAGAGTGTTTTATCTACACATCCCATTTTAAAACCCTTAGCAAGCAAAAAGGTTTTCAACCTATCATACTAGGCTCTAGGGGCTTGTTTCAAACCACACAAAGCTTTGTGAAGTTTAAAAACATGGTTTGAAAACTTGGGATTTTCGAAACCTGGGGGTTGTTTCACAAACACCTCTTCTTCTATGTAGCCGTTTAGGAAGACACTCTTGACATCCATTTGAAAAAGTTTAAAACCTTTGGATGCAGCAAAAGCCAAGAGTATCCTAATTGCCTCCAAACGAGCTACAGGAGCAAATGTCTCCTCATAGTCTATCCCCTCCTTCTAACTATACCCCTGGGCTACAATTCTGGTCTTGTTTCTCAAAATATGGCCATCCTCTCCTTGTTTGTTTTTGAAAACCCATTTTGTACCAATCGGGTGACACTCAGGAGGAGGTGGAACCAAAACCCAAACCCGATTTCTTTCGAAATTTTCTAACTTCTCATGTATGGCATTAACCCAATCCGGATCAGATAAAGCGTGTCCAACATCTCAGGGTTTAAAATCAGCAACAAATGCAGAATGAGCAAAGTGAGAGATTTGTTGTGATCTTGGCCGAGTGACACGTTCGTCGATGCTGCTGATCATCTGTTGAGGCAGGTGTTGGCGCTAAATGTGTCGTGGCGCCTCCCGAGCTGAAGAAATCTCCCCCTCAACAGCAGCTGGTGCCTCCTCAGGTACAAATGGTGCAGCCCGAGGTGGCGGATACCACAGCCCCCAAGTAGTCGACGAAGAGGGGTTGGGGCCGTGAGTCGTCGTAGTAGAAGCCGATGCTTGCGGCACAACAGGTGGAGGTGGTGCTGGATCATCCATCCCTTCAGCACCCTCGTCCTCGTCATCAAAAAGAGGCTCGCCAACCTCATGATCACCTGCACGCTCAAATCTAGAAGAAGGACAAACCATGGTCTCATTGAAGGTGACATCGAATGTCTCCATGACTCGGTTAGTATCAAGGTTAAGTACACGATATGCACGAGTATGAGTGCCATAACCCAAAAATACACCATCAGAAGAACGAGACTCAAATTTGTCAAGGTTGCCTTTCTTGAGTATAAAACAGTGGTGACCAAAACTCTAAAATAACTCACTTTGGGCTGTTTTCCAAAACGCAACTCATAAGAAGTCTTTTTCAAGAAAGCTCGGAGAAAAATGCGATTGGAAATGTAGCATGCAATGTTTATATCCTTGGCCCAATACTGCCTAGGAGTCTTATGCTCATCGAGCATCGTCCTGGCCATCTCTATAAGGGTCTGATTCTTCCTTTCTACAACACCATTTTGTGGTGGTGTGTAGGGAGAAGAAAACTGATGCTCAAAACCCAAAGAATCACAAAACTTCTCAAAATATGAGTTTTTGAACTCGGAACCATTATCGCTACGAATAGCTCTCATCGAGTTCTTAGGGAACTCGTTCTGAAGTCGCAAGATCAAATTGCGAACAAAGGTGAAAGTCTCAGTTTTCTCAACTAAAAAGAAAACCCATGAATATCTCGAAAAGTCATCATCAACAACAAGCACGTACCACTTCCCACCAACCGAGCTCACCCGAGCCGGACCAACAAGGTCCATATGCAAAAGCTCTCCAGGGCGCTTGGTCATAACCTGATTCACTGGATGGTGGGGAGCGGCAACCATTTTCCCATGTCTACAAGAATGGCAAACAAGATCCTTCTCCATGGACAACTTGGGCAATCCTCGGATTAAGCCAAGTGAACTAAGCCTTGCAAGCAAGTCGAAGCTCAAGTGGTCGAGTCTCCTATGCACTTCCAAAGATCAGAGGAGGAGGGTCCAACCAAAAGACAACGAGAAATTCCAAATGACTCCGAGAAATTCACACGAAAGACTTTCCCAAAGGGTGAAATCAAACATACAAGATTGCCATGGGGGTCCAAAATACGACTGAGATTCGGCTTAAAATGAATCTCATAGTCATCATTGAAAAGTTGCGAAACAGAAAGAAGGTTAAAATGCAAGTTAGAAACAAGAGCAACATCACGCAACACAAAGTGCTCATTAACTCGCACTGACCCACGAGACAACATTTTACCTTTGCTATTGTCGCCGAATGTGATAAACTCCTTTCCGGCAACAGGACTAAGACTGGAGAACCACTTGGTGTTTCCGGTCATGTGCCTCGAGCAACCGGAATCCACCAACCAAATGTCCTCCAATCGTTTTACCTACATCAATAAAAAGGCATAGGGTGAGCAAACGGTCCAACACTGGGGTGAGTAAAATGAGAATTATACTAGTGTTGGGCCGGCTACTCAAAAGAACGGTTAGTAGCAAAACCATTCCTAGCGCGCCTACGGGGAAAGCGATCACCACGTATAGGAAAATGTGGTCCGCTAAGGGAAGATCGACCATCGCGATACTCAAAACGCGGTGGGGAAAAATGCTCAACTACAAAGCCACCACCACGAGGTCCATAGCCTACAACTGTAGGCTCCCGCCGGGCACGTCCTCCTCGCGGCCTAGGCCTAGGACCTTGAGGCATTGGACCTCTAGGCCTAGCAGCACGCCTCTGAACGTTCGACACATGTACATCATGGAAAGGATGGTACATGTCCGTGTTGTTCATCTCCTTTGCACGACGCTCCTCTCTCTTGCGCCGAAAGCAAAACTCCCTCAAGTGTCCATCTCTCCCACAGTGCTCACAATGGTACCTCACCGCTCTCATAGGGGGTTGTTGGTACTTACGGTAGTGGGTGTGGATCACTTTGCCTTTTTGTGGCATGAGCTCCTCTTGGATAGGTGGCATGGTGTCTAGCTTGTTCTTGAGGTGGTTTGGTTTTGGAGCCCATGTCTGTTTCTTGGGTGGAGCTCTTGGAGGTTCAACAAACACCCCATCCTCAGTGTTAGGCTTGAAAGGCTCTTTGGGTGGAATCTTGGTCAATTTGGGAGTAGTGGTGGAGTTGGGCTTCTCACTCGGATTAAGACCACTCGACTCTCCAATCTTACCAAAAGATGCAACACTCACCATCCCTTGAGCAAAACCTACACCTGGACCTCCAGCGGCACGTTTGAATTGGGCAATCATCATCCCAAGCTGCGGCTCACCACAGGACACCCATGACAAGATGGTCTGAAGGTATGTGTTTTCTTCCTCGGTTTGCATCTTGTCATGTTGCACATTTGCAATCTCCATCTCCAAACCCTCACACAAAGCACACCTAGACACACAAGTGCTACCCAAGCTGGCCTTCTCAAGAGACACAATCTTGGCATTCTTCTCTGCCAACTCGGATTGCAAGCCTGCACAAGACTTGCACGCACCCAGCAACCCCGGTCTAGCCTTTAGCTCATCCATCTCTCCAACCAAAGCAACATACTTCCCCCTCAAAGTGAGAAGGTCAGTCATGTGCTTGGAGCACATCTCACACTCATCTTCCTCAGACACGACAACGGTGGACTTGACAGATTCAAGTTCCTTCAAGGCATCCTCCCACTTTTGCCTAAACTCTTTCCTCTCTCTAGTAGCACGCCTAAGCAGCTTATCTTGACTAAGGATGGCGGTAGTAAGTTTATCAACCTCAGCAGAAAGCTCATCGGGGGTCTGTGATACCTGAGAGGTGTCGTCGTTGTCATCGTTCCGAGGGATCTCCTCCAGCTGACTGTCGACCTCCTTGCCAAGGGCCATGGTGCAAAAGCCCTCATTGTCGGTGAAGAAGCAGAGGCCATTCAGCTTGTCCTCGATCTTCTTCTTCTTCTCAGACTCGTCGTCGCTTGAAGCAGCGAAGTCGTCATCTGAGTCGTCGACGTCGCTGAGCTTGGCAAAGAAGACACGCTGCTCGGTCTGGGCTTTCTCCAAGTACTTCTTCTTGATGTACTTCTTGTTGAAGGTGCCCTTCCGCTTGTGCTTGGAAGGAGCGTGCTTCTCCTTGTGCCAGCCGAAGTCATACTTGTGGCCACGATCGCCCTTGCCCGCCGCTTGCTTTTTCTTCTTTGGGCAGTTGGCGATGAAGTGGTCCGGATCACCACACTCGAAACACCCAGCGCGTCCTCCTCCACGACGTCGGTTCATGCGGTTGTTGTGAAACCGCGAGAACCGGTTGGCAAGCAAAGCCAACTCATCGTCTCCAATGAACTCCAGCTGCTCCTCTGTGACAGAAAGAAGAGAGGAAAGTGCAAAGCCTCCAGAGGGGTTAGCAGAAGAGCCAGAAAGCAAAACCATCGACGGGCCAGAAGGATTTTCATAAGAAGCCCTCGCCATGGCATCAATCTCACTGGACTTGAGCTTACTAAAGAGCTCGTCGCATGTGAGGGTCTCATAGTTAGGCGATTCGATGATCGCCTGAACCTTCGAGTCCCACACCGATCAATCGAGAGTATGCAAAAGCTTGAGAGCCCTCTCATGATTGTCGAAAGGCAACAGCTCCTTGTTAGCCCTCATCCTGTTGACAATCACCTGAAAGCGAGCGAATAAACTTTCTATGCTCTTGCCAGGCATGTGTCGAAAGTTCTCATACTCCTGCTTGTGCGACTCGTAGAGACGAGATTTGACTTGAGTGGTTCCCTCATGGAAACACATGAGGGTTGCCCAAATCTCACGAGCCGTGGGGAGGTGAGAAACGCGATCAAACTCAGACATGCTCAAACAGGAGAAAAGAGCATTACGAGCTCGGCTATTGGCATCGTGCTCATCGATCTGCAGCTGAGTCACACGAGCAGCCAAGACCACGTAATCTTCCTTGCTGCAAATCTCCCAGACAGAAGCACCCATGCTCTGAAGATAGGCCGACATGCGTATCTTCCAATACGCATAGTTCGTCCCATCGAAAAACAGCGGTTTGCCCACGCCGCGATCCATGTTGCCTTCTGTGGATCTGGAACCGGCTAAGGTGAAAGATCCTTAACCCGCTCTGATACCAATTGAAGGACCGAAAGTGCTACCAGAAAGCGACCAGAGGGGGGGGGGTGAATGAGAGCTTCAAATTTCTTTTCAGAAACTTATAGCCTCTGTCCCAGAAAATCAACCCCAAGAGCAAACCTAGAGCTTGCGAGTGTCCACGACCCTAGATGTAGGGTGGATGCTTCCAAGAATCACAGCGGGACACAACACAACCCTAGAAACCCAACGCAAAAACCGGAAATCAAAACCGACAACAGACGAACGAACCACAGACGAACACGTGCAAAGCTGCACTGACCAAACTCACTGGAGTGTCCGGTCAACAGGCATCGGACGCGTCCGATCTTGCAAAACCCAGTTTGGGAACTCTCTGTTTGTGACTGGACTCACTGGTGAAGAGCGTCCGGTCAACAACATGCAATCTGTGAACAGTGTGAGTGTTGCGTCCGGTCAATGACAGGTCAAGCGTCCGGTCGAGTGTCGAAGAAAAATGCGGTGAGAGAGTTCAACGACCGGACTCTGACCCTAGCGTCCAGTCAACCCGACGGGAGCGTCCGGTCACCCCAATTCTGTGGAGTTCGTCCACCGATTCAACTTGATCTGACCCAAAACAATTCCTCTACGGATCATACTTGGTGAGAGCAGTCACAAGGAAGATAGTGAGCTACTCCTATGAGATCATGGCTCGAACCTATCTCCAAATTGATGAATCGAAGAAAATCGGGAAGGGAGAAGAAAATTTGATCCAAGACAAAAACTGATCGATCTACTTGTTCGTGAGGTTTGAGTTGAATTCCTTCGGTGGAAGTGATCTCCTCACCGTAAAGAACAAGTTGATTCAAACGGAAATGAAAAAGGCGCAACGAGTAGAGAGATCGATCACCGGGAAAATTGTGGAGAAAATAAAAACGCGAAGAACAACACCAAAACGCGAATCACAACCACGAATTGCAACCGTGTGGCTACCACACGCTACAATAGTGAGATTATGGTCTCACATCCTCAAAATCTCATGAACACAGAGGTATGGTTCTCTGCGGATCTCAGTAGCTACAACAGGGGATTGGGAGAGTAGGGAAACCCTAAGTGGAGAATAGCAAATGACTGAGATAGGATGGGAGGTGGGTGTCTCCCTCTACTTATCCTAATTCTAGTTCCCACTCTACCCCTAACTAATTACAGAGCGAACCAGCTAAACCCTAGGGTTATTCTGGACCAACTCGAAGTAGATGCTGATCCGACGGCCACGCCCGCACAATAGGTAGCTTCGCCTCGACACGACCTCACCGATTGCCGCCACGTGCCGCCACCGCTCTGCTCGTCCTTTTCACGGACCTTGCCCCCGGTTTTGAGGCCGAAACCGGGAAACATGTCTTCACGCCTGAGTTTTGTGGCCCAAACTAAGAAACCCACCAGCGCCCAGGTTTTGAGGCCCAAACCTGGAAACCGTCCTCAGCTCGAGTTTTGTGGCCCAAACTCGGTAAACCCGCAGCACCCAAGTTTTGTGGCCCAAACCGGGAAACAGTCCACCGGTGGTTTTTCTGTGGCTCAACCACTGTTGGGGGAAAGGACCCTCGGCAGAAGCGCCGCTCGAACTGGTGCTCGAAATTAGCCCTCGCGCAACGCCGGGTGTCCTTGCGAGGTCCCTCTCCTATTGGAGACCGTCACCCTGACCCCCGGATGCGGGGTCAACCCTCGTCGCTTTGTTGTACTTCCGTGCAGGTCTAAGGCGACGGTCGCACTGCAGGAATCCTTCGCTGACTCACGACACCACCTTCGCTTGGAGCGAAGGTCCAGGCAAGCGGCAAGTGTGCGTTGCCCCAGAGGCAAGCGAAGCCGAAGGTCCGGCGAGCACGGCCGAAGGTTAAACCTTCGTTTTTCTCCCCCGGAGGCAAGTAAAGCCGGAGGTCCGGCAGATGGCGGAGGGGCGCGGGCCCAAGGGCGAGCGCGGCCGAAGGTCAAGACCGCCGCACCTCTCCCCGAAGGTGAACAAGGGCCAGGTGGCGGCGCGCTGGAGTGTGACCGATTAGGGTTTCCGCTTTAGCTGTGTATTTACGCTTTTGCCCTTCCTCCCTGCGCGGAGGCGAGGAATCTTTCCTGTACCCTTTTGTAATTTGGCCCGTGCCCCTTGGCATTCCCTATAAATACCAAGGGGATGAACAGTGTAAGGTACGACCTCTTGGGAATTTGAGCACCTTCCACTTCCGTCTTACCTTCGCTACTGCATCCGACACTTGGCCGCCTTCGCTCTTTCCCCTGCACAAGTGCGGAGGTGGGGCAAGTGCGTTCCAACAGTTTGGCGCCGTCCGTGGGGACCGAAGTCTGAAATGGCGGGAAACAGGAGAGCACTTTCGACGAGGGACCAGCGCGTTGCTAGAGAGGCGGCGGCGGTGGTCCCGCCTGCTGAGGAAATTGCACAGCCCTCGGGAGGAGAGAATGTCACCCCGGAACCCCAATCCCTGGGCCCCCAGGCCCGAGTGGCGACGCAGCCACACCCGCACACTTCGGGAGAAGGAGAGGGAGAAGAAGAAGAGGTGGGCCTCGAGGCCCTTGAAAGGCTCGAGGCTGAACTGCAAGAGAAGAAGAGGCGCCTGGAACAGCTTGAGAGACATAACCGACTGCGCTCGATCAGACAGAGGGCAGACGAGGCCAGGGAGCAGCTTCGCCGAATGGAGGAATCCCTCGCTGCGGCAGAAGCCGAAGCCGAAGGCTGGGATAATGAGGAGATACCCCCGTTGCGAGAGGGGAATGAGGAGCCAAATCAAGATAACCTTCGTCACCATCCACCACCCCCACCACCACCAGTACACCCAGAGCCATGTCCTGTGAGACACCCAAACTTCCGCCAACTCTACCCAGATGAGAGAGAACAAAACCTTCGCATTCAGCGAAGGCATCAGCAACACCAAATGTCGTACGATCCAAAGTCACCACTCTCCCAAATACTCCAAACCCAGCCTTGGCCACCATGCTATAATCCACAAAACCTACCCCGCTATGATGGATTTTCCGACCCTCGCCGGTTCATCATGAGCTACGAAGCAGCGGTTGCCGCAGCAGGCGGTGACGAATCAACAATGGCAAAATCCTTTGTCATCATTCTGCGAGACATCGCACAAACATGGTACAGCAACCTTCGCCCCGGAACTGTGGATTCCTGGGCCTCCCTCAGAGACAAGCTGTGTACAAATTTCAAGGGCATCACTCCAGCCCCGTCAAACCCCATCGAGCTATTCAATTGCAAGCAAGAAGAACGCGAGCCGCTCCAAGATTACTGGCGAAGGTTCATTCAAATCAGAGCAAGGACCCCTGGGATATCTGACGAGGCTGTCATCCTCGCTGCAGTCAGTGGCCTGCGCCCAGGACCATGCTCCTCAAAATTTGCCAGAAAACCGGCAAACTCAATCGAAGAGTTGCATGAAACAATGGAAAGATACTGTAGAGCTGATATGGATTTCAGAGCGAAGTCCGATGCTCGGAGTTCTCAGCAGAGGCCACAGCCGAGGCCTCAACCGAGAGAAAGCAACCTTCGCCAAGAGCAAAGCAACGTCGGGGCAATCAACAAAGCAACAAATTATGAACATCAAACACGGGACGCTCAACACCCGAACAGCCAAGCCCCGCAGGTTTTGCCACCTCCGCCGAACCAGCGGTACCAGCAGCGAGATCCTGCCAAAATGTATTGTCACTTCTGTGGAATGGGAATGGGGCACACAACAAAGCAATGCGAATGCTTCGCCAAGGGAAAGGAATACCAGGAATCCAGGAAACCTGCTCCGTCAGACTCCCGAACCATAAACCACACAAGAAAACCAAGCTTCCACCCACCAAATCCAACATACCACTATACCCCCATAAACTACGGCCTACCTTCGCAACAACCCTCCTACACTCACCACCCAATCTACAACCAAACCCATTATCAGCCAACAACCACCCCACAACGCCAAAACCCACCTTACACAGTCACATACCCAGCTACCCCCAAAACCAAATTCCAACAAACCACCAAGCCACCAGCGCTCTGCCACCACCACCGCCAATCCCCGCGTTACCAGCACCACAACCTGTGAAAGCCGAAGCCTCGAGCCAAACGACCATCAACAATCCAACATCGACCTTCGGTGTGATTCTAGCTATCACCGGAGGTTCAAATGAAGACCATGGTAACAAACGGCAGAGGAAGGAACATGCCAGACGCGTTCACCACGTGGCCGTCGAAGGACCACATAAATTCGGTCGTTGGTCTCACATCCCCATAACCTTCGATTCCAGTGACATGAAGCTAAGAGATTACCCTCACACAGATGCCATGGTGATCGAAACCAACCTCGCTGGGTGGACTGTCACCAAAATACTGGTCGATACAGGAAGCTCCGCTGACATCTTGTTCGCTTCAACCTTCGACAGCATGAAGCTTGACAGAAATCTTCTGCAACCGGCCGACAACCCCCTATACGGTTTCGGTGGTCAACAAGTGAGAGCCGTCGGGAAAATTTCTCTGCCCGTGACCTTCGGCGACCAAATCAACTGCAGGACGGAACATATAACATTTGATGTCGTCGACATGTTCTACCCATACAATGCCATTTTTGGCCGAGGGGTCACAAACGCGTTCAATGCGGTCATCCATCCCGCCTACCTATGCATGAAACTTCCCGCTCCGAAGGGTGTGGTCGCAGTATTTGGGGACCAGGACATTGCAAGGACAGCTGAAGGGAACGTAGCCCCGGGGCAACGTAATGTACACAATTTGTCCAAACCTCAAACCCCCGGTATCAGCGTCGAGGGCGAGGTCCGCAATGACAGAGTGAAGGCGGCGCCAAAGGACGAAACCAAACAAGTCCAACTCTTCGAGGGTAATGCCGAAAGAAAGGTGCTTATTTCAGCCAATCTAGGCCCTCAATCAGAAGGCAGCCTCGTCACCTTCCTCAGAGAAAATTCCGACACCTTCGCTTGGTCCGCAGAAGACCTAAAAGGAGTCAACAGATCAATGATCGAGCATAGCCTGAACATCAAAACAGGCTATCGCCCAATCAAACAAAAGCTTCGCAAGATGTCAGAAGAAAGAAAGGAGGCAGCGAAGGCTGAGGTAAAAAGGCTTCTGGACGCAGGCGTCATTCGCCCAGTCAAATACCCAACTTGGCTCTCAAACTGTGGTCCTAGTCCAAAAGAAGAACAAAAAATGGCGAATGTGCGTCGATTTCACTTGCTTGAACAAAGCCTGTCCGAAAGATGATTTCCCCCTCCCAAACATAAGCACCCTGGTCGACAGAGCGGCAGGTTGCCAAATGCTATCCCTCCTTGATTGCTTCTCAGGCTATCACCAAATCTGGATGAATGAAGAAGACGAAGAAAAAACAAGCTTTATCACACCCTCGGGCACCTTTTGCTTCCGAAGGATGGCAGAAGGTTTGAAAAATGCAGGCTCAACCTTCGCTCGCATGACCTCCGAAGTTTTCAAGGATGAGCATGTTGTCTCCGCCTATGTCGACGACCTAGTCGTTCAAAGTGAACTAAAAGAGAACCACATACCAGACTTATCGAGGGTATTCAGCAACCTCCGGTCCGCCGGACTGAAACTAAACCCAGAAAAATGTGTTTTTGGGGTAAGCGAAGGTAAATTGCTAGGTTGCATCGTCTCAGCCAGAGGAATCGAAGCCAACCCTGAGAAGATTGATGCCATCATGAACATGGAACCTCCGACGACCAAGAAAGCAGCTCAGCGTCTGACCGGTCATTTGGCAGCACTTAGCAGATTCATCTCAAGATCCGCAGAAGCGAGGGTTACCATTTTTCGAAACACTCAGAAGCAACGCTCCATTCAACTGGGGTCCCCAGCAGCAAAAGGCCTTCGAGGAGTTGAAAAAGTATCTGACCAGCTTGACTGCCCTAACCAGCCCAAGCAAGGGAGACTTATTGTTACTCTACGTCGCAGCTTCGCCACACGCTGCAAGCGCAGTCCTCATCAAGGAGCTCCGCGAAAACAACAAAACCAGACAAGCCCCAATCTACTATGTTTCAGAAACCCTTGAAGGCCCAAAGAGAAATTATTCGGAGCTTGAGAAAATAGCATACGCCGTCGTCATGGCATCAAGAAAGCTAAAGCACTATTTCCAGGCGCACGAGATACATGTACCTTCGACGTACCCTCTCGAGAACATTTTCAAAAACAACGAAGCCGTTGGAAGAATAGCAAAATGGGCAGTCGAGCTTAATAGTTATGCTGTAACCTTCGTTGGCAGAACAGCGATCAAATCGCAGGTGCTGGCTGATTTCATAGCAGAATGGACACCCGACCCTCGCCCCGGTGAGCTGCAGCAGGACCAGTTTTGGATCGTTTACGTCGACGGGGCCTGGGGCGCAACTGGAGCCGGTGCCTCGGCCATTCTAATCTCGCCTTCCGGGTCGAAGCTGAGATACGCACGAAGGCTGGACTTCAAGTGCACAAACAACTCCGCTGAATATGAGGCTGTGATTCTAGGCACTTTCAAGGTTGCGATCGTTATCAGTCCGAAGGGCACTCATCAACACAGACTCTCAAGTCATTGCGGGGCACATTGAAAAGAACTACAAAGCAAAAGATCCAGAGCTTCAAAAGTATTTTCAATATGTACGAAGGTTAGAATCTTTCTTCCTCGGCATAACAGTAAAAGCAATATCGAGGACTGAAAACAGCGAAGCAGATTGCTTAGCCAAAGCAGCAGCGCAGCAGCTACAGCTCCCTCCGGACGTGTTCTACGAGGTTTCCACTCGGTCAGCCTTCGAAGCTTCCGAAATCAGCATCAAGCTGATCAACACAATTCAATGTGAGGATTGGAGAGCACCTATCATGGCCTACATCAAAGGACTCCATGAACCCAGCTCCAAAGAAGAAGAGAACAGACTAAAGCAAAGAGTGCGAGGGTACAAGATTGTGGATAACACCTTGTTCAAAGCTTCGGTAACCTCACCTTGGCTCAAGTGCGTGTCACAGTCCGAAGGTAACGACATTCTCAAACTCATCCATGAAGGTATATGTGGTTCACACAATGGCCCGAGGGTACTAGTAGGAAAGGCTTTCCGGCAAGGTTTCTACTGGCCAACTGCGCTGAGAGACGCTGAAACCATCGTCAAGAAGTGCGAAGGTTGTCAACTGACAGCAAAAAACCAAAACACCCCAGGGGCTCCCACAACCCTCATATGCCCAACCTGGCCTCTACAAAGGTGGGCAATGGATCTCGTGGACCCACTACCGACGGCTCCGGGGAACCTTTGCTATGCGGTGGTAGCCGTGGAATATTTCACCAAATGGACCGAAACAAGACCGCTGTCCTCCATAACCTCCCTCGCAGTAAAAAGGTTTTTCTGGCTAGTAGATAGTTTGTCGCTTCGGAGTCCCCCAACATCTAACCGTCGACAACGGCACCCAGTTTGACAGCGAGGTTTTCAAAGAAGTTCTGTGCACAAATCGGAACAACTCTATGCTTCGCCTCAGTCCGACACCCGCAGTCCAACGGTCTAGTCGAAAGAGCCAACGCAACAATCTTCCAATCCATATCCAAAAAATTGCAAGGCAGACCCAAAGGCAAATGGGCAGACGAGCTAACTGCAGTCACCTGGTCTCACAATACCTCCGAATGCAGAGCAACCAAATTCACACCCTTCAAACTTTTGTTCGGCGAAGAAGCCGTGCTACCAGAGGAGCTAAAATACGTTTCACCAAGAACAACCCTCGCAAGTGATGAGCCAGCCAAGCTAACTGACAAAGACTTGCTAGAAGAAACAAGATGCAGCGCAGTTCACAACCTTCGCAAGTATCAGGAAGAGACCAAAAAATGGAGAGATAAAAAGGTCAGAATCAAAAACCTGCAGAAGGGTGACCTCGTCCTCATCCGTAAACAAAACGCCAGCATGGCCGGAAAGTTCCAGCCTAAGTGGACAGGCCCGTTCCTGATCGCAGAATGCAATCGCCCAGGCTCTTTCCACCTCTCCGACAGCGAAGGTAGTATCCTACCACACACCTGGAACATCGACGACCTTCGCAAATTCTACCCATAGCGGAGCCTTAGCGAGCCCTCGCGTTATGTAATCTTTGTCACTTTCTATGTTATCTACTCTCATGTACTTAACAAAAACAGGAGCTGCACTCTTTTTCCTTACGAAGGGGCGTAAGGTTTTTTAATGAGGCAGCATCCAAAGCATTAATACAGGCTAGAACCCCCAAAAAAGCAAATCTCCAACCTTCTACTCCCAAGCATTCGAAAAAGCGGATCTCTTTCAAGAGCGCTACATTCGATGAAAACCTGCTAAGATTGCTTCGAAAAACATTCCTTTTCTTTTCAAAGCAAACTTCACCTCCGCCTAAGATAAGGGGAGGAAAGTCGAGCACCCTGGCACAAACGACAGGGGCTCGCAAAAAGCAAACTCACCTCCGCCTAAGATAAGGGGAGGAAAGTCGAGCACCCTGGCACAAACGACAGGGGCTCGCAAAAAGAAACTTCACCTCCGCCTAAGATAAGGGGAGGAAAGTCGAGCACCCTGGCACAAACGACAGGGGCTCGCAAAAAGCAACTTCACCTCCGCCTAAGATAAGGGGAGGAAAGTCGAGCACCCTGGCACAAACGACAGAGGCTCGCAAAAAAGCAAACTCACCTCCGCCTAAGATAAGGGGAGGCGCGAAGTCGAAGTCAAGTACCCTGGCACAAACGACAGGGGCTCGCAAAAGAAGCAAACTTCACCTCCGCCAGAAATAAGGGAAGGTGCGAAGTCCAAAAAGTCGAGCATTCTCGCACAAGCAAGCCAGGACCTCGGGCGGGCGCGTATTAACCGTCTCGCCCGAGCCATCCAAGCCAGGCCTCAGGGCGGGGCCCACATTCTCCGTCTCGCCCGAGCCCTCCAGGCCAGGCCTCGGGCGGGCCCACATTCTCCGTCTCGCCCGAGCCCTCCAGGCCAGGCCTCGGGCGGGCCCACATTCTCCGTCTCGCCCGAGCCCTCCAAGCCAGGCCTCGGGCGGGCCCACATTCTCCGTCTCGCCCGAGCCCTCCAAGCCAGGCCTCGGGCGGGCCCACATTCTCCGTCTCGCCCGAGCCCTCCAAGCCAGGCCTCGGGCGGGCCCACATTCTCCGTCTCGCCCGAGCCCTCCAAGCCAGGCCTCGGGCGGGCCCACATTCTCCGTCTCGCCCGAGCCATCCAAGCCAGGCCTCGGGCGGGCCCACATTTCTCCGTCTCAGCCAAAGCCCTCCAAGCCAGGCCTCAGACGGGTGCATTTTCTCCCGCCTCGCCCGACCAATGTGGCACCCTCGTCCAGCAGAGTCTCGGCATAGCAACTGTCACACCGTTTTGCAAACCGCAAAATCCAAACCATCGACCTTCGTAACACCCTCGAAATAGTGACTGTAGACAAACAGGTCACTGTCCTCTCCAAATCAACATGTTAAAAAGCAGTGCGCGAGCCTCGCTAAAAGAAAAAGGGGGCGTCGCTGTTTTTTCAAAACAAGCTCACACGAGCAAGTGCGCGAGCCTCGCTAAAAGAAAAAGGGGGGCGTCGTTGTTTTTTCAAAACAAGCTCAAACGAGCAAGTGCACGAGCAAGTGCGCGAGCCTCGCTAAAAGAAAAAGGGGGCGTCGCTGTTTTTTTAAAACAAGCTCACACGAGCAAGCGCGCGAGCCTCGCTAAAAGAAAAAGGGGGCGTCGCTGTTTTTTCAAAACAAGCTCAAACGAGCAAGTGCACGAGCAAGTGCGCGAGCCTCGCTAAAAGAAAAAGGGGGCGTCGCTGTTTTTTCAAAACAAGCTTACACGAGCAAGTGCGCGAGCCTCACTAAAAGAAAAAGGGGGCGTCGCTGTTTTTTCCAAACGAGCAAGTGCACGAGCAAGCGCGCGAGCCTCGCCAAAAATAAAGCAGGGCGTCGCTGTTAAAACAATATAAGAAACGTTAAATAGCACAGCAAACATGGCACACAACCCATACGCTTTTCTCATACCGTTACAAAATAACGTTAACAACACGAACATATCCCAAAATAAAAAATCTTTACAAGGAAACACCGCTCCCCTCAATCAACACCAAATCATCGAAACCTTCGGCCTCCACCTCAAACCCCCCCTCCACTGAACCAGGGGTCCCCACAACAAAGGAGCTGCTGACAATTGGCAGCTCCCCGGGTAAAAACCCTCGCCTATACATGTACCTATGCCTCGTCTCATTAACTTCCGAAGGTTCTTCCTTCGGGATCACAAGCGCCCCATCCGAACCAACTTCAAGCTCCCTTTGCCCGAACAAATATTCTAAAGCCGCGTTCTCGTCAATATCTTTCATCATCGCCAGCTTGCGAGGTCGAAGAAGATCCCAACAAATAACGATCGGCTGGCGGTCTGTATAGTCTGCTTCGCGCCAAAATCGACTCGACCTACTATTTTTTAAATCATACCTCCGCACCTTCGACCACCAAAAACGTTCAAAGGAAAGCGAAGGTTTTAAAACCTAGCGCGAGCCCACGATTCCACCAGTTATAAAAACATCTTGGTAGTTCAACATCAGCGGAGTCACGTTGAATACGTCTAGCACGGTTCCGTCAGGAACCTGCATGTTGCACAAAAATACGAGATGTCTCATCAGCCTCGTCAAGTCTTTACAAACAACCACAGTATCTACAAAAAGGCCTCCCTCGCCCCAACAAACCCAGGCATCACACCTGCCCAGCTTCCCCTCGGCTGATATCCAAACCCTCGCCAGCGGCGACAGTCGAGGTCCCAGCTGACACCTCCCTCCGCGTGGATTCTCCGCACAGCCTCGACATTCGTCGCAGTCTCCTCCATCGCCGTCGCCGGCGCAGCATCTCCTTCAACGATCGGCTCGTCCCCGGTCAACGCCTCGATCTCGGCGAGCGTAACCCCCGCACAACTTGGCTCAGGGGCGGCTTCGGAGCCACCCCTCGCTGCAACTTCCGTAGGCGGCGAGGCCATTGCATCTTGTCGAGCCTATAAGCAAAACAAAAGACAAACCTCGCCAAAATCAACAAACAACCCCTCAAAACAAAGCAACAAAAATCAAAAATCTAAAAAAAAAATGCGAACCTGGCGCGTAGCCTCGCAGCTTCTTCGAAGGCGAGAGCTCGGCCACCTCCGAGATCCAAAACTTGCGAAGCAAACGCATCGCACAGTTCCGAACTTCTGCGTCATCAACCTTCATCTGACGAACCTCTTCAACCGACGGAAAGACATGGCTCGGCCTTTGACCTTGCGAAGATGATCACAATCCGCCAGTCGAAGCGTGCTCGCCATTGCCAAGGCCCCGGCGTAGCCACCAAAACGGCTGCATTGGAAACTAGGGAGCTAAACAAATCAAGCTCGTTGCCCACCAGCCCTCGAAGCCTCTGCATCAGCTGCAGGCAATGGCTCTCCGGCTGAGCCCCCAGCCTCGGTCAGACAACAATCAAGTTTTACGTTTGACGTTCTCCATACTCGTTCGCCAAGATTTCTTCAAATCACCTAGCCGACCCTCGGCCTCGGCCAAAGCCTTGTCTTTCTCCTTTCCCCGCGGCAATCAGATCAGCATTACGCTTTGCCAGCCCAAACCGCTCCTCTCGAGCCTTCGCGCTTCTCCGAAGCAATCTTCATTTCATTTTCTTTGTTCTCTAGGCTCCGCGCAGTTTGCTATTCTCCTTCTCAAGTTCAGTAATATGTTCCTCATAAACTCCATGTCGGAGCTAACCTTCCGCCTCGCTGAGCGGTTCAAGAGCATCAGCTCGCCAACTTGACGTCAACGTCATCAAAGGTGTCGCCAACCGCTTGATCTGCAAGAAGAACCTCCGCCTCCGGCACACAAATGCGGCCGAAGATCCGGCCCAGAAAACGCCTTTCCTCCGGGCTACACTGCAAGTGGCAATCCCGAAGGTCCGGACTGGTGAACAGTGCAGTCGCCGGATCGGAAATCCCAAGCTTCTTAGCATATTCCGGGAGGCTCGACCGGCAGCCTCGCCAAACGGTCTCTTTCCCCGGATCGCGCAGAGTCAAGTTCCCCATCGAACTCAAACCCCTCCACCCAAAGGTGCGAGCCCGCAAAGCTGGGAACCGCACCTCGTGGGGGCTACCTGGCTCAATATCTTGTGCAATTTCAACTGCGCGCCTGGGCAACCATCGCACCAACACTCGGCGAGGCTCCGCTCCAATAGACACCTCCTCATCCGTGTCATGCCCTTCAATAGAACCCTCGCTGCCTTCATCAGACGAACCCTCGTCCGTCTCCCTCTCCTTAGCGTCCTTCTCCTCCACCTCATCATCATCAGATTCATCCTCGTCGCCCGAAGTCTGGACTAAAGTGCCGATCCCTCCAACGCGAGGCATGCGTCCCCCGACTGAACCGGCACCTCGGCCGCTTGGAGCTACGGCCAAGGAAGAAGTGCATGCAGCAACAGAGCCAGCAGCGACCTTCATCGCAAGCACCTTCGCTCGGCCACCAGCTCCGCCACGGCCTCGACCACGGCCTCTCTTCGGCGAGAGACGATCTCCCTTCCTCCCGAAGCTTTACGCTTCCTCTTCTTCGGCGCGTCGTCGCTCGAAGGAGCGGGCCCAGTCGGCGTACCGAATACCAAGAATGTCAACATTCTGTTCACTCGACCTTCGCCGCCCACCAAGCTATGGATAGCCTCACTTCCAGTGGGGAAAGCTTCCCCACGAGCTCGTCCGTCCACTGCTGAACTCGTTTGAAAACAGCTTCGTTCCCGTCCTCGCGCCTCGGAAATTTCTTAAGAGTTTTTTTCCCAAACCTTCTCTCCAGATCCAAATGGGTTTCTTCAAGCCCTACCTTCGTACCTTGGGTCATTCTCCACAGTGAACCAAGTCCGCCTCCGGCCAAGAGGCCAAATCTTGGCACAGCAATATTCCTCCACTAAATCACGCGCACACTGAGAACGCGCAACGACCCTCAGGCAATCAACAGCAGCATGGGCCTCGATGCTCATCTTAGCTTCGGCGCCACATCTCCAAGCACTGGAAGCTCGCCGCAAAGCTCGGAGCTGTCACTGAGTTTGTCATAGAACCAGAACTCCTGCCACCCGCTGCTCCACTTGTTCTTCTGCGCTTGCACCGGCAGCTCCGCGCCGGCGCGATGGCAAAAAGTGTACACCGCGAACTGTCCAAGGCTGGTCTTGCCCTCGCTGTCCGTAATCTTGCGAGGCTGCATATGAACGCGATGAGTGCGAACAAAACCCTCGACATGAGGGACAACCCCCTGAGACCTGCAGGCCCAGACGTAGACCGACATCTTGTGAAGCAAGAAGGCGTAAGCTGATGAAACCGCAGGTTGAACCTCCGCAGGACCGAAGTCACGAAGGAGTCAGCTGGGAAGCGAAGACAGCCGAAAAGAACTCTTCAAACACCACAACTTCATCTGCGTCTGGCTTCGGCACGGTCTCCCCCCTGCTGGCCCTCGCCTTGCCTTCCTCAACCCAGCCCCACCTCACATAAGATGCAATCTCACTTGCGCAAACCCGGTTAAGACCAAACTCAATGGTAACCCCCTCATCCACGACGGCGGGAGAACCAGCCCGAGCAGTATGCTTCAATCTGGCCATCCCTTCAGCTACCAAAACTACCAAACAAGCCCTCGCACGCAAGCTAAAACAAACCTTCGCTACAAGCAAATCGCAACAACAGGATGGCAATAGCAGAGGGCACAATCAAAACTCCCCACCAACTCTTTCTATTTATAGGCCGGGAGACGAGCCCCTCACCCGACGAAGTCGGCACAACAACCGAAAAACGCGGCGCAAAAAACGAAACAGGCTTCAATAGTATAAAACAACACCACAACGGCCCAGCCCAAAGCAGCCGCGGGCGTCGCTGCCGAGGGCCCCGTTTTTGTCCCCACCAAAAGGCGCTGCTTGGGCCTAAACACGGTCTTTTAGATCCAAGACAACGAGGGGCTACTGTTGGGGGAAAGGACCCTCGGCAGAAGCGCCGCTCGAACTGGTGCTCGAAATTAGCCCTCGCGCAACGCCTGGTGTCCTTGCGAGGTCCCTCTCCTATTGGAGACCGTTACCCTAACCCCCGGACGCGGGGTCACCCTCGTCGCTTTGTTGTACTTCCGTGCAGGTCTAAGGCGACGGTCGCACTGCAGGAAACCTTCGCTGACTCACGACGCCACCTTCGCTTGGAGCGAAGGTTCAGGCAAGCGGCAAGTTGCGCTGCCCCAGAAGCAAGCGAAGCCGAAGAACCGGCGAGCGCGCCGAAGGTCAAGATCGCCGCACATCTCCCCGGAGGTGAACAAGGGCCAGGTGGCGGCGCGCTGGAGGGTGGCCGATTAGGGTTTCCGCCTCAGCTGTGTATTTACGCTCTTGCCCTTCCTCTCTGCGTGGAGGCGAGGAATCTTTCCTGTACCCTTTTGTAATTTGGCCGTGCCCCTCGGCATTCCCTATAAATACCAAGGGGATGAACACGAGACGACCTCTTGGGAATTTGAGCACCTTCCACTTCTGTCTTACCTTCGCTACTGCATCCGACACCTGGCCGCCTTCGCTCTTTCCCCTGCACAAGTGCGGAGGTGGGGCAAGTGCGTTCCAACAGACACGGGCTTGCGTGCAGCGCAAGTGCCGTCGGCCAAGTCAAGAAGGAAGGCGAAGAGGTTCCAGAGAGGCTCTGTGAGCATCGGACGCGTCCAATGATCAGGCATCGGACGCTGAGTAGCCGTTGCGACACAGTGCCAGGCTGGCATCTAGCCGTTAAAAGAGCATCGGACGCGTCCGATGGTCACGACTCCAGCGTCCGATGCTGCGCAGTGAAGACCATCTTTGGTGCCCAGCGGCTCTATTTGCTTGGGGCTCTATAAATACCCCCATGGCCGACCAAAACAGTATGGTTGGAGCTCAAGGAAGTGTACCAAGTGTATAGACACATATTAGTTGCTCTAGCCACCAAAGTGCTCAAGTGATATACTAGGTGATTAGTATAGGTGCTTTGCGAAGTGCTTAAGCTAGTTAGACCACCGCTTTGCGCTTGCTCTAGGTGTTAGGCCTAGTGTTTAGTGAGGTTGAAAACCTCTTATCTACCGGTGCTTGCGCGCACCGTGGTTGTACATCGGCGGGGAATGTAGTCTTGCGAGACCACACCAATTGAGTTTGTGGTGTGGCCGCCTCCGTGTACCGAAGGGAACAAGGCCCGCGGCGTTTCGGCCGGAAGCTTGATAGTGAAGACGACGGAGAGCATCCGGGAGAGGCTTTGCCACGAGTGGCTTAACCGGAGACCCACTTGCGCGTGGGGAAGGACCGAAGCTATCCACGGAGTTACCCGACCGGGTGCTTGGCCCTTGCGAGGGATTCCATACGAGGGGCTTCAACGAGGACTAGGTGGAAGCTTGCGCGCTTCTCGATACCTTGGTAAAAATACCAGAGTCGTCGACGGGAGTTTGCATCTCTATCACACTCTTTAGCTTCCGCATTTACATTGCTACCTTGTTCATGTGCTTTACCTTTCCTAGTTTGATATGCTAGTTGATAGGTTTGGAAACTAGGTTGCATAACTCCTTTTTGCGGTAGAGATAGCAAAACACACCTAACAAAACCTTAGTTGCACATTAATTAGTTTACTTCTTGCATAGGTTTTGACTAGGTGGAATTAGAGGCATAGTTTAGAGTAGAAGTTTTAAGTTGCCTAATTCACCCCCCTCTCTTAGGCGTCACGGTCCTTTCAGGTCTGTCTTTGGTGTGGCTTGTGCTTCTGATTCATGTTGAAGGTGTCGATGCAGCTTTCCTTGATCATCCGCGACGCAAGTCCATGAGCCAAAAACGAAAATTGATCCCGCCGAGAACATGTTGAAGCAGTTCGTTGAGCTCTTGATCATGGAATCGCCGAGAGCCCCTACCTGGCGCGCCAGCTGTCGGTGTTTGTTAACCGGCAACTCGTCTTGGGGATTCTCAGACGATTTGTTCGGTGGGGATCGGCGTTCGTAGAACTCGACGAGTACACAGGGACAACGATTTATACTGGTTCAGACCGCTTAATAGCGTAATACCTTACGTCTAGTGGCGGCGTGTGCCTTGTGTTATGATCTGAGATTCAATGATAGTAGTAGGCGCCCGCTTCCCCATATATAGTTGGGTGAAGCTCAGCGCATACCGAGTCCTAGTCGGTTACAACAGAGGAGTCCTATTCTAATTACAGGACTTCCTTTAGAAACTCGACTAAGTTACAATGAGAGTCTCAATCCATGTAGACTTCGTATCATGTCTTTGGATCTCTCACGACATCCAGAGCTGATCCGAGTAATCATCTTCTAATGATATCTCTGGCACTCTGGTCCGTCAGATGATTGTGGACTTTGTCATGGTTTAGTTTTTCGAAGCCGAGGTTTTGGAATACCCTTTTTCTATATACCCGACACCTGTTCACCTTATTGTGCTCGTTGTTCTCCTCCACACTTGTGGTGCCGCCACCCGCACCCGGCCGTGATGCCCACACGTATCCGCAAAACAGTAACGAGACACGAGAGATAGGACTGGAGAGAGATAAGAAAGTGATATAATTTATTTTGGCCCCCAAAGTAGAAATCGTAGACTGAACTATTAAGGTCTTGCTTAGTTTCTATTCTATTTTTTTATTCATCACATAGAATGTTTAGTTACATACATGAAGTACTAAATATAGACTACAAAATAAATAATTACATAAATTATGATAATTTTGTGAGATGATTTTTTGAAGCCTAATTAGTCCATAATTTAATAATATTGTGCTATAGTAAACATGTACTAATAATAGATTAATCAGTCTTAATAAATCGTCTCACGGTTTCGTGATAGAATATGTAATTTGTTTTCTTATTAACCTATTTTTAATAGATTGAATTAGTACCGAAATATCCGATATAATATCTAAAATGTTTTACTCACGAACTAAACAAGACCTAACATGTCACATTCTCCATCCGCGTGTACGGCTTGCTGAAAGGGCACATGCCCCATGTTACGTTTCATTGCTTATTTGAGAAAGCTAATCAGCCTGCCCCACTAGTCATCAGCGGTAGCACTACTCCTTGGTGGGTCAAGCTAGGAATACAACATTAGTAGCTTTAAGTTAACCTTTTTAATAGTGTCAACTCTTAACAATAGCTGTTAACAATAACTCGTCGTAGTATGATTAGACTTACATGACACTTACATATTATTTTGGAACATGTGTATTAGTCTACCTCCTCTATTTCTTTTATTAAATACTATTCTACTTTTATTAAATAGTATAACAAAAAATTTAGAGCTAAATTATGAGCTAGCCACTGCAGATTTGCGGCTGCCCTTACCAAACAAATCTGTTCCAGCGACGCTCGATCCGTCAAGTCGTGCAGAAGTAGCGGTCTTTTTCAGCCAAGCTGTTCCTTGGCAATTGGCACGAGGCGCTGACGTTTTTCTATGCTGATGTCATGATTCTACGCATCCTCGCATCAGCTATTCCGCTATTCTCCATGACCTAACTTTTTAAGCTTACTGTATCTGGTTATTGTATTTAGTCTGTATTCATTGATCAAGCTAATTCAATCAGGTGTAAACCAGGACGAAGACATGCAAGCACAATGTAAGAGGAATTTATTTGTGGCAAAATAATTTAAGGGCCTCATTGTCGAATAATTTCCGGACCAGATTTGTGTGTGTAATCAGGTTAGTACGACACCTCAACAAAAGCTTTTAAGCAGTCCCTGAACTATAGAAAAAAAAGTGTTCTACCTGAACTATAGAAAAAAGGTATTCTCAACTTATATAAGAGCACACTAAATTAAAGAAACAACATGAAGCTAAAGTATTGCTTGCCAATTCAACCACAGCAGAGATATACTAGTAGATGCTTAAATTCAGCATATTCTCTTTTGTTTCAAATCCTTCCAATATATTGGTTTCATTTCCAATAAAGTCGTTACTTTAGGTACCCTAAACATTGCACTTTTTTGGTGTATATTATCTTGTCTGTATTGACACGTAGTCCTGATCCTCCTGACTAGATATTCAACCACAGCAGAGATATACTAGTAGATGCTTAAATTCAGCATATTCTTGTTTCAAATCCTTCCAATATATTGGTTTCATTTCCAATAAAGTCGTTACTTTAGGTAGCCTAAACATTGCACTTTTTTGTGTATATTGGTCCTGTTTGGTACAGCTCAGCTTCACTAGTGAAGCTGTTTTTTTAGAAAATAGCTTTATGAGCAACTTATTAGGTGAAGCTGAGCTGTTTTGAAAAAAGTGTTTGGCAAAACAGTTTCACCAACAACTTCATGCATGGTTGGGAGAGAGAATGGAGGTGTAAGCTGTGAAAAGCTATTTTTTCAGCTTTATGGGTGAAGCTGTTTTTGTGAGAGGGGGAATAAAACAGCTTCATGGGTGAAGCTATTTTGCAAAATGGTGTTTGGCAAAAAAAAAACAGCTCATGAAGCTGTTATGAGCTGTACCAACAGCCCATTATCTTGTCTGTATTGACACGTAGTCCTGACTAGATATGTACTAGTAGTAGTTAAGAAAAGGATTAAAGGGTTGTTAAGTCTTAAAATCTAATTATGTAGGATGCCCTATCCAGAGACCAGAGCTCGAGAGTCAAGCACATGCGCCCTACAAGTCATTTTCTGCGCGGCGTACGGGAACATCCGTTCAGTCCGGTTGCGTGACGTTTTTATATTGGTAGTCTTGTGACCTAGTAGGTGGCACCCTTTTGCTGACGAATTACATCTTAATCTGAGCTCACTTCAACAGGTTTTCGCCAGTGTTGGCTGATAATAAAGAGGTACTACCCTTCAACGGAGGAAGAAAACGGAGATTTACCACTGTGCTACCTGTATTTTTTTTATTTAGGTTCAATAAATGAACATGAGTTTTTTTTTTTTTTTTTTGCTGTTGTTCTTTATTTGATCGGATTGCAGTTCCTTTCGTTTGGTGAAATCCAGCTCGAAGACATTGATAAAATTCTGCGAGCTTCCAGTCCCCACACCCCATGTGCTTTGCGAGAGCTGACACGTTGAATCGTTTCTCACGTGTTTTGGCTCTTTGCCGTTTGTTCTACTGGCGCCTAAGGGCAGTCCCAATGGGACATTAATAGCAGTTTCTATTCTTATTAAATGACATGTCAACTAAACAAAATGCTGACATGACAACCTAATTAATTAATAAGGAAGAGAGGAGAAAATGAGGAAACCGTTTCCTTCTAAAGAAACAACGTCTTCACTGGAGTCGAGGTAGGAAGAAACGATCGATTCCCCGTTGGGAAGAAACCACCGATTTCTACATCGCGTACGGTCCCACATGCCCTAGCCTCCGCCGCTGCGCTCGCGTACCAGCCGGTTTCGACGGCGCAGGCGCCGCTTGTCTGCACTGCTCGCTTGCCGGCCACCACGCTCGTCTGCACTGCTCGTTTGTTGGTCGTGCTCGCGTGCGCCGCTGCGCTCGTCCGCACTGCTCGCTCGCCATCACCGCCGGCTGCTACGCTCGCTCGCATGTGACGTCCTGTTGGCCTACTGGCTGCGGTGTGTGCTCAGCCCGCTCCTGCCCGTCGGCTGTCGCGCTCGTCTCCAGCAAGGCCAGGCTCCACAACGGTGACAGACGTGATCATACAGCTCTCCATGCAAAAGTGGAGGTCAGCTAAAGCTTCTCTGGTCATTCATATGCAGGCTGCTCCGTCGTGAGCTCTGCTCACGCTTGGTGGCCAGGAGCCCAGGTGGAAGACGATGGAAAGATAAAGAAAAAAAGGCAACATTAATTAGAGGAAGAAACCTGCATTGTGTCATATGGTTTCCATAGATGATTTTTTGTTGACGTGGCCGTTATAGAAACCGTGCGTAGTTTCAACCATTGGGACTGCCCTAATAATAAGCTATCACTACCAAAGTTTGGTTACGAACGCATAAGGCCGAAATGGTTTTTCGGTCTCTACAATTATAAATTATAATCTTCATTTTCATTTGTTTTCTTTCTTTCTTTCGGAGCAACTGTTCACGCAGCAAATTCGTACGCAATTTGTCAGCCCCACCATATATGACCGAGATGAGACTTGGTCGACGATCATGCGTCAGATGATTTGCTTCGTGTCCACTTGAGAAAAGCCAACTAGGATGGCAGTGTGTTCTACAGTGGAGCAATAATAGACGCCCAGGAGTCCAGGACTTGAGATTAGGCTGGTCAAGTCCACAGGAAGTCATTATTGAAGAAGAAGAAATCATGTATCTCCAATTCTCCATACATGACAACATGTTTACGGTTCCACTTGCACGTAGCATCTTTTTCACCCGAGCCGTGCTCTACTTGCCGCACGATAGATGACGCGAACAGTCTGACGCATGTCGTGGTTTTTGTGGTGACGTTCTCGCGGACTGAAGCTCTCTTCTTGTCCTTCTTTTCTGCGAAACGGTAGGACTAGCATCCGGGCGTTCGGCCGAGACTCGTGTTAAGATATAGCTCTCATTTGATGTACCTGCCGTGCCCCGTCCTGTCCGCTAAGACCTATCTCGTCCTGTCCACCGCGCCCGAGTAATACAAGAGGCTGTCTCTACATCGCTCGTGTCACCACGCCGTGATGGCTCCCGCGTGACGGCTGCCCCGTCCCGTCCGCCAAGCCCGATCTTGTCTCGTCTACCGCCACTACAGGAGGTCCAGGCTTTGCCGAGTGCTGGAAGCACTCGGCGAAGGCCCTTTCGCATTCGGCGAAGCCTTCGCCGAGTGCCGCACTCGGCGAAGAATATAACGGCAAAGATTTCTTTGCCGAGTGCCAGGGCACTCGGCAAAGGCTTCGCCGAGTGCCAGGTCAGCACTTGGCGAAGCAAGCGAGAACCGTCACTTGACGGCCTCTTTGCCGAGTGCCTAGCGGACTGGCACTCGGCAAAGGGGGTCTCTTTGCCGAGTGCCACGTGGTCCGGCACTCGGCAAAGGGGGTCTCTTTGCCGAGTGCCACGTGGGCCAGCACTCGGCAAAGGGGGCCTCTTTGCCGAGTGTCATGGTCAAGGCACTCGGCAAAGAGGCCGGCCTGGGCAAAATTTACCCAGCTTTGCCGAGTGCCGTGACATCTTTGCCGAGTGTGGCACTCGGCAAAGCTGGAAAAA
>VDCT01001231.1:0-40000 GCA_009763385.1 Coix lacryma-jobi var. lacryma-jobi
ACCCTTTAGCCCCGGTGCGTAATACGCCCCGGGACTAAAGGGTTGGACCTTTAGTCCCGGGCGGTGGCACCAACCGGGACTAAAGACCCCTTTAGTCCCGGTTGGTGCCACCGCCCGGGACTAAAGGTCCAACCCTTTAGTCCCGGGGCGTATTACGCACCGGGGCTAAAGGGTCTTTAGTCCCAGTGCCTAATACGCCCCGGGACTAAAGGCCCTCCGGGTATATAGGGCACAGTGCCCTCCAATCTTCCCCAGATCGACGCAGTTGCCCGCCTCCGTCCGCGCCGCCGCCCTCGAGCTCTCCTCGCCGTCGAGCCTCCATCCGTGCCGTCGAGCCTCGGCCTCTCTCGCCGTCGTCGAGCCTCGGCCTCCCTCGCCGCCGTCGAGCCTCGGCCTCGGCTCGTCCTCGTCCCTCGTCCTCCGCGCCGGCGCCGCCGTACTCGTCCTCGCGTCGCCGTACTCGTCCTCTCGCCGCCGTCGAGCCTCAGCCTCGTCTCGTCCTCGTCCTCGTCTAGTCCTCCACGCCGGCGTCTCCGTCGTCCTGTGGTTGTCCAGCTCGTCAATCTCCGGCCGTCCTCGCCGCCGTGCGTGCAGTGTGTGTGTGTCTGTTCGTGTGTGTGTGCAGTGTGTGTGCAGTGTGTGTAAAAAAAAGAAATAAAAAGTTAAATAAAAAATAATATATATAGGAAAAAGAAAATTGATATATATATATATATAGAAAATAAATATATATATTTAGAAAAAGAAAGTGATATATATCAAATGAATATAAATAGATATATATTTATAGATAATGAATATGATTATATTCATTATCTTTAAATATATATATCTATTTATATTCATTCTTTTTCTACATATATATATATTTATTATCTATATATATTAATTTTCCTTTCTCTATATATATTATTTTCTATTTAACTTTTTATTTCTTTTTTTTATAGAAATAGATATACTACTCCGTATCACAAATAGAAGTCATTTAGGATAGCGACACGGTCTTCATAGCATAACTTGTTGTAAAAGTGGAGTATATATATTTTCCAAAACGACTTCTAAATAGGATACGGAGGGAGTATACAGATAATGAATATGAATAGATATATTTATAGAAAAAGGAAAATCATATATATGTTTTTTTAACCTAACAAATATATGTTTACACATGTAGAAAAAAGTGACAGGCCGTGTCGACCTGTAGTCCTGGTGACCGCTCCACCGACCTCGCCGCCGTCCACTGTCATCCGCACCGTCGTCATCCTCGCTGCTGTCCGCCGTCGTCGTTCTCGTCCACGGTGTGTAAATCACGTGACAAGGATATGTTTAAACATGTAGTTATTACTCTTAGAAATATGTGTTAATAGAAAATCATGTGTCATGTTAGAATGCCATAGAAAATCACTTGGATATGTTTAAACATGTATTTACACTTAGAAATATTTTGACAGATATGCTTCTTCGTGTTATTTTTAATGTTGAATTGCCTCTTTACGAATATATGTTATTTTTAATGTTGGCGATTACATGTCACCTAAAACTCAAAACCCTAAAACCCGAAACCCTAACCCTAAACCCTCAAACCCATAAACCCCGAAACCCTGAACCTCGAAACCCCGAACCCCTAAACCCCGAAACCCTAAACCCCAAAACCCTAAACCCCGAACCCTGAAACCCCGAAACCCGGCCCGAACCCCTAAACCCCTAGTTTTCGGTTTTCGTTTCACATACATGTATAAAGCTCCTCTAAGTGTTCAATCATATTGTATATATATTTTAATATTCACAGAAATGGCCGACCCAAATGAGAACATGGAGGAGGAAATGATGAATATCATCGGCGGCGACGATGACGGGAGTCAATACTTATTGAATTACGAAGACATGACCATGCATGATGAAAATCCCCCTGAACAACAAGTTGAGATGGAAGAAGGCAATACACGTGAGGTATATATACAATATGTCGTGTTAGGGTTTACATTTACTTTATTACTTGATTAGGTTTTATCTCAACTTGTATTAGGGTTTCATCTTAGTGTCTTTACCTATATGTAGCCCTCTGGATCGACGTCTGCGACGGGGCAAAGCAGACCAAAATGAGGGCCGAAGAGGCCGTTGAAGGGCCGTCATGTAATCTCCGAATTCGATACGGCTACAGGCCAACCACTAGGACCCCATGCACAAAAATATGTCTTTCACTGTGGGTTCCTTGTGAGAGATCGGATTCCGATAAGTGCCCATGAATGGAAAGAGAGGCAAAGTGCTCCCGAGATCAGTTATGTCTCCAATCTTGACAAGCAGCTAGTCTGGGATGACGTCCAAGCTCATTTCTTGTTCGACACGGATGATGAGGAGCTATTGAGGCGAATTCGGGAGTGGACAATGAAGAAGATGGCCACACTTTTTTAGGACTGGAAGAAGAAATTGTACCACAACTTTGTGTTGAAGAACGAGACGCCAGATTTCAACTCTAAGGCGTATGTCAAGATAAGGGCCGATTGGGATGAATTTGTACAGTACAAAAGATCACAAGAGAGCGAGGCCCGGGTCAGAGTAAACAAACAGAATGCAGCTCAGAAGAAATACCACCATCATTTAGGATCAGGTGGCTATAAGACTGCCCTTCCAAAGTTGGAGAGACAAGAACAGGAGATGCTTGCCAGAGGGGTAGTCCCGGAGATAATAAGAAGAAATTGGAGTGAACGGTCCAGGAATTGGTTCTACGCTCATGGGGGAACCATAAACCCTAATGACGGGGAGCTTGATTGGGGCCCGCAAATTTCAAGAGCAGCAGAGAGGCTAGTTCAAGCACGAAGTGCGGTGTTGGCTGGCGAGTTCAAGCCCAACAGAGAGAAGGATGAACTCACGTACGCGCTGGAGAATCCTGAGCACGGTGGGCGTACGAGAGGCTTTGGGGCCGTTTCGTGGCTGCATTCCTTCGAAGCGGATCGAGAAAGTTACAGAAGCCGCTAGAGAAAGAAGGACGAGGAGGCAGAGCGACTCTTCAAGTTGGAGGAGTATGTTCTTCAAACACAAGAGCGTGAGAAATCCCCTGAAGAATGGATGCAGGAGGAAATCAAAAGGCAAGTGCAAGCGGTACTTAGTCAAATGACGAGTGGGCAAGGTACATCATCACAACAGCCTCAAGCGAACATTAGCCCCCTAGGTCAGATGAAAAGCAGTTGCGCCTCCACGGAAGTACCAACCATTCAAGATGACTCCAAGCTACGCTTCCCCATGGATGACGTTAAAGAACCTTTTACTACTTGTGAGCTGCACATTCCAGATGGAAATGCCACGAAAAAGGTGGCTGTCGGTGTTGTAAACCCTATCGACGGCACAAGAACACCAAGAATCCATGGTCAACCAGTGCCAGCCGGATACGCTAGCGTCTCTGTGGATAGGGTTGAGACAGGTTGTGGCAGCGTGGCACTGGAAATCGAAGGGGGAGATGGGGAGAAGACTTTAGGTGAAGCGGAGAAGACATTTATTTGCTGGCGCAAGCGCTTCATTATTATTCCTGGAGTGTCACCGCCGCAACCTCCTCCTACTGATCAAGATCCTCACCATAGGTAGTGTGCGCGTGAACGAGAAACAATTTTATTACACTAACTTCCTATATGTATATATTAGTTGGATGCTCATATCATTTGTTGTTTTGCGTAGCAGGAACTATAGTCCAGTTCGTCATTATTCCCCAGCGCATCAGAGTGCTGCGGGCGGTGACGATGTGTTGGAGGACACGGCTTCAACCCCATCTCCTGCACAAAGATCTCCACCGGCCCCACCATCTCCTCCACTGCGGGCTCCAACGCCACAACCTCCACCGCAGGCTCCAACACCGCCATCGGGCCCACCATCTCCTCCACCGCGGGCTCCAACGCCACAACCTCCACCGCGGGCTCCAACACCCCCGCCTCCACCACGCGGCCCTAAGAAGCGGTCTGCCGCCACAGAACCAAAGGCCCCACCTCCAAAGAAGAAGGCTCCTGCATCAGGAATAAAAGCCCAAGAGAAATTAGCTTACGAAAAGACTGATGAGGAGTTAGAAATTACGGTGAAAAAAGATGTGCGAAATTTTTTAGATGAATGTGACGCCGCTGCTAAAGCGAAGAGGAACCCAGAGAAGCCTTACCTCTTGTTAAACCCACAGGAGTTAAGGAAAAGGGTGGACCAACATGGTATCAAGATGCGTGAAGCCCGTAAGGCTCCGCAAAAATCAGATTACGAACGCTCTCTTATGAAGTCCGCAAAAGAACAACAATCCAGCAAGAAGAAAGTGGGAAAGAGTGTTCCACCGCTCGGGGAAACATCAAGACCTTTGTCCCCGTTAGTTGTGCAAAATCAGTATGGTTCAAACATGGGCAGAGTACAGAGGAAATCTGGAGAGACCACTTTGTCTGAGATGGACTCAATAGAAAAAAATTTCATTGACAGCGGTCTCCCGTACGACACCATTAAAAATATTGCTACTGGGCTGGAGTTTCCACGAGCAGAAGTAGTTGATGAATGGAGGAGAAATTTTGCACCGGGCAGGAGTCTAATGAACCCCAATCACTTACATGTACTTGGTACGCAGATGTTTGCAATCAACAAATGGTGCATGGAGGCTTCTAAAGACGGTGATGTCAATTGGATTTCTGTCCGAATTCGGAACCATCACTACTTCCGTGGCGATGACCTAATCATAGTCCAGATGGAGGAATTACACCAGCTATGTCATATGGACGCACTGGACAAATCGCTCGTTAGCTGCTACTGTTTGTAAGTGTTTCTTTTATAGTTTTCATTGAACTCTCTAGTATGTGTATATAGTAGTATTCTTACACACATACTTGTGGATCGACTCGATATTTTGCAGGTATCAGATGACTCAGCTCAGAGATAAACACGACAATTCTGTTGGGTTTGTTGATCCATATGTTGTTTTCAAGGCTCCAAACCCTTCAGCGACTTGGAGCGATGAGTCGTGTACGAATCTCATGAGGTTCTTCGTGAACCAAAAAGATAGAGAAAGAATTCTCTTCCCATACAACTTTAAGTGCGTGAGACATATATAGTTAATAATAAGTATGTGCACATTTTATTTTACTTAACCCTAATAATATATATATGAATCATGTGTATGAACAACTATCACTGGATATTGATGGTCATCGATCTCAAACAAAGCAATGTGTTAATCTATGACTCGTTGAGCAAACCGCAAGTAGATTACCAAGATATGATAGACATCCTCCAAAGGTAATTTTTCGATCCCTAGCTTGCATGCTTAAAGTATAGACTAAACTTGTATATATGTATACTAATTAAATAATGATCCAACTATTAATGTTTCATTGGCCGGATTAGGGTTTGGGAAAAATTCATTGCTCGGGAACATATGAGTCAGTGTAAGGCCCCACTTACAATAAAGCCACGACTACCAGTAAGTTTACACCTTCGTCAATGTACGTGTATCTTTATTATATCATGTCATATATCATATCTTTATTACGAGATGAATCTTTTCATTCTACAGTGGATTTTGAGATAAAAACAGGGCACAACTTATGCGGATTCTATGTTTGCGAGTACATGATGATAGAATCAAATAGAATTCCTGGAGAAATCATCAAAGTACGTAACATGTTTCTTTTCATTTTTTATAGACTTAATATTGATAATATAGATATAACTAATATCTTCTTTAATTCCAATTGAAGACTGACTGGTTGAAGCAAAAAGTGATGCTACAATGCCAATTGAAAGCAATACAAGAGACAATAGCAGGATTTCTTCGGGAACAAGTCATAAATCCAAACGGCCCTGTAGATCTTTAGATGGAGTACAACTTGTAATAGGTTTACAGTACTAACTTTGGAGTACAACTTGTGTAGATAGATATTTGGACAACTTCTATATGTATATTGCTTGTAATTTTATGTACATATATTTTTATATATATGTAGTTCTATAGTTCAATTATATATGCATGCAATAAGCTTATTGTGTTATGCTGCTAATATATATAAATTATATATATTAGCAGCAAAGAATATATATTGGAAAACCTATTAAATAAATAAACAAAACTGAAAACAGAACTAAAATGAAAATAAAAAGGAAAAACCAGGGGACCCTTTAGTCCCGGCTGGTAATACCAGCCGGGGCTAAAGGGTGCTGCTGCGGTGCACCGCTGGCAGCACCCTTTAGTCTTGGTTGGTATTACCAACCGGGACTAAAGGGGGGCTTTAGCCCCGGTGGCCGGAGCTGGGACTAAAGGGGGGGCCTTTAGTCCCGAAAGCGTAGTCCCGACTCGGCAACCGGGGCTAAAGGCCCTTGCCGACCGGGGCTAAAGGCATGTTTCTGTAGTAGTGGTACTTGGATAGTGTAAGCGTGGTGCTTAGACTTGATAGCTCATAATTGCCTCCTATAACGCCGGTAGTAGTGGTTGTTCGCAAGGGTGACTCTTATAGCCTTGTTGATTCTTCTATAGTCCACTTACCCGTGTGTAGGCCCGGTAGGAGTATACTTTTGCATAAAAGAATCATACTCTGTTTGTGACCTTTTATGACAACTTCCCCACTAAGAATAATATAAACATATCACTCTTAAGTTGGATTTAGATAACCTTAGTGATCCCCTCTATGCTTTTAGCTTCTTCGTCCTTGTTAGCTACTCAGGGGTTATACTCTTCAAGACTTAACATTATCTGTTCCTTTGGGTTCGATATTAAAACTGGGTTACTCCGGTGAAGTGCTACATTGGTAGATTTTATCTATGCGCTTGCGGATAAAGTAGAGTGTGTGTTAATTTATTCCAACAATAACCATACTAGTAAAAGAGTTTCACAGACAATTCACATAATCGCCAATCAATACAAGTTGTCTTTAATGGATATTCAATGGACATATAATAAATCATGGATACAATAGAAATATCATCATCTCTATGATTACCTCTAGGGCATATTCCCAATAGTATGAACCCGGTTTCCCTTAGTAAGTGGTAATCATTATGTTAAAAAGAGGTAACCAACCAACCACCAACATACCCCACCATGGACTGCTTAAAAAGGATCCGAGCCGCTCGTATCCGTGAGCACAGCTGATATATCAGGATTACACTCTGCAGAGGTTGTACACTTTCACCTTAGGCCGTGATAACCATATGCTGGGGCTTGCAAGTCCCACATTACCTCCTCTATGGAAGTTTGGTAGGGTTTCACTACGTAGCCTTTTACTAGCTACCCTAACAAGTAGTAGCCGCAAGGTTTTAGCGTCTAGGCGAATGGAGGCCCTCTTCAAGATGAAACACCTAACAGCCGACCAGTACACATCTTGACAGGCAAGGAAGCCATTCTTAAACCTAGTCCCCCCTCTAGCGCCTTTCGGTAACTACTACAAGCTAGAGAAGTCTAGTTATACGACTAAGATCAGAGCCATATGATTCCCAAGGCTGCACGGGATCTCCCAGGTAGCAGCTTTAAAAGATAGTCTCTAGGGTGGGTCACTGAGCGAAAAGCATGCTCCAGTGCCCTAATGTGGTTAAAAAGCCTCTTTTAACATTGTTCCATAATCATTAATTAATTAGTGTTAACATTGTTAACACCAGATTTTCGCACGCACAAGAGGATGACAAGAGGGCCCGGCCAGCAGGAAGGAAAGGATTCGGCAAGCAATCAGATGGCTATTTGGTTCTCAGGGTTTCGGTGAATGCCTGTGCGGTCGGCTATCTTGCAAAGCAGTAGCTCCATTCGGGAAATGGATATGGTAAATGAAGCCGATTTGCACGAGAAGACGCGTGACGACGAAGGACACCGAAAAGAATAGAAATAGGATTTGTATCTTTCCAAAGTTTCATTATGTAAGTCGTAATCGTCTAGGACTCATGTTTCGTCCAGGGTATAAATATAAGCCCTCGACCATTGTAAAACTGTTCACAACCACATCAATACAAACTGGCCCTGTGCCACCTTCGAGTCCTTAGTCGTGTTGTCGAGTTCTTCGAGAGGAATCATCGATCCGTCGACCTCCGTAAGTCCCGGCAACCTTGCTAGTATGTCTAGTATCGTGCGGCGGATTTAGATATGATGCAAGTAGTCTCGTATGTTAAGCTTAGTATCGTGCGGCGGATTTAAGCTTATGACGGGAAGTTTTTGCTTGTGCCTTGTATCGTGTGGCGGATTAAGTCATGAGTAAAAATAGTTATCGGCTCTATTAGATTTGGCAAGTCTGATAGATTCATTAAGTTATCATGTGTTATATGTTTTATTTATTTAATTCTTGTAACACTCTTTTGCCCAATCTAGATTGATCTCTATTCGGCCTTGTTTCACAAGTTTGCTTGTGCTTTGATAATCATAAGATCATGATGGCCGGATCAGTTTTCAATCTAGGTTGTTACATGTTGTGGGTTTATGCATGTTAATCATGTTTAGGCTTCGATAGAACTGGGTATCGTGCGGCAGATGCAGGTTTTAGATTAGTTTGATCATGCTTGCTTGTATGTTCCTTCCTCATGGACCCCAACTCGCCTAGTTTTCCGATCTTGGTTAAGCTTACACGAGTAATGAGCTTTTATAGATCTATTCAAATATATGCATGCTTTTAGCTTGTTATAATTAGATTGTATCATGCGGTGGATTAATCTAATTATAAGAAGTGGCGTAGACTCATAGCAAGTGGTATCATGCGGTGGATTAGCTTTGCTTGAGTTTATATCTGACGGGTTTATGAAGACTAAACGTGCGGCAGATTAGTTGGATTAGCCTATGCATGTGTTATTTGAGTAGATCTATTTTGGCAAGTTACCTGTTTACAACATCTCTAATTTGTTCGAGCATGTCTCTCCTTACATATGTATTCGGCAGTTAATATGCTTTACATACTCTGTTTTCATACTTGCCGAATGTCTTTATAAACATGCTTTGACAGACAGCTTCTATAGCTGTGTGCCATCGTGATTGGCTTCCAAAGCCGTACATATGGAACTGTCTGGTCTCACCCGGCATGTTCCAGAGGTATTCTCACATTTTTATCCCTTGTTGGTTTTCAGGTCAAACCGACTGGCACGTCTCCGGATTCAACACACTCCGGACACCCAATTGAAGCTAGCCTCGTTCGGCTTGCTGTGTGCCTTGGCGCGAGGTGTCACGTTTTGCGTCAACACAATTTTTGGCACGCCCGGTGGGACAACTTTGTTTCAAGATGCCTGAGATCAGCGATGATCAAATTCTGGATGTGATCATGGACGACTTGCCGCCAGTGTTGAAAATTTTAGTACAACAGACCTGTGATGAATTCCAGCGCAAATGCTTGGCGTCTTTCTCCAAGAACAAGAGCGGCAAAGTCTTCCAGAAGCAGGAATTCCCAAAAATCATTCCTCATCACCAATCTGAGCCGTCTGACAATGATGAAGAAGAAGCTATTCGGAAGATGACCGAATTAGTGTACAAAGCTGCATCAGAAGCCATGCCCAGCCATCAGGCAGCTTTCTTGAATACTTTTCGTGCTGTCATGGTTAGCATTTTCGGTCCAGCAGTGGATAAACGCTTTGAAGAAGCCGCTGGTCCAATGCAAGGACCGCTGTTGTTCCCGGTACCTCAACGTCGAAGGATCGCCGAAGAAGGCGGAGCTGGCCCAAGCATAGGTGGGATGGTTCCTCATGAGACGCAACAACCTTCCCAGATTGATGGTCAGGTCACATTCGGCACGACAGGAAACGTCCCGCAGTCTGTCTCTAAGGTGTCTCTTGCAGCGAACAGGATACAGAGGAATATGTTTGGAGATGGATATCATGAGTTCATCGATTATAGCTCGATTAATGCTCTTCCAAATCCAGGCTACAAGAGTTCAACAGGACTACATCCTGGGGGGCAAGCACAAGCAGCTCCCGATTCAAATATTGACATCATCATGCATAGGATGGCTGATATGATGCAGAATCAATTCAGCCTGAAACCAAAGAATCAGTTGTATGCTTACAAATCTCCTTACCCAGAGTGGTACAATCGGGTAGCACTTCCTCCAAGGGTGAAGCCTCCTACTGATTTTAACAAGTTTTCAGGCCAGGATGACACCAGCACTATAGAGCACATCGACCGCTATTTGATGCAGCTTGGAGAAGCATCTACGGATGAAGCTTGGAGGATTCGGTACTTCCCATTATCATTGACAGGGCCAGCCTTCTCGTGGTTCGCTTCTTTGCCAGCAAATTCTATCAATACGTGGGCAGAGCTGGAACAGAAATTCCACTCGTATTTCTTTACGGGCACCAGTGAGAAGAAGTTGGTCGACCTCATGAGCCTGAGGATGAAACCTGGCGAGACACCACAAGAATTTTTACGCAGGTTTAGGGAAATCAAGAATCTTTGCTATTCTCTGAACTTGTCGGATGACCAATTGCCGGGGATAGCTATAGCTGGCATGTTGCCGAGTATCAAAGAGAAGCTATTCGGCATGGAATTTGATGACCTCGGGTAGTTATCACAGAGGTTGGCAACAATGAGCATTCAAGCCCAAGGATTCAAGAGGAATAACCAATTCCAGAAGGGTGATGTGGCTGCTGGGATGTATCAGGCTTTTCTAGAAGAGGCAACTGAGTACGATAATGAAGATGAAATAGCTGCAGCCGAGATAGTCTGGGCTAAAGAGCCGACTCAAGTCAACCAGCGATGGCTGAGGCAGCAAAAAGGTACTTATGACTTTGATGTTTCCAAGTCAGATAAATTATTTGAGTACTTATTGAAGGAAGGGCGCATCAAGTTACCAGAAGGTCATCCTATGCTGCATCCTGAAGGAGTCAAGGACAAGAAGTATTGTGGTTTCCATAATACTAGATCCCACTCCATAAACGACTGCCGAGTGTTCAGAGTGCGGATCCAGAAAGCTATCCATGATGAACAACTGAGGTTTGATGGAAAGATGAAGGTTGATGATAGCCCTTTTGGACAGAACACCATGTCTTTCTCTGTTAATATGGTCAATGCAGCTGATCCCAGGGGTAGGAGCAAAATGAAAGTGTTAACCTCTGATAGAGCAAGGGAAGATGGTGCTGTTGACCCTGATCGGCATATTACAAGTAAAGAGCTTCAGCAAAGGGTTCGGTTCCAAAAATAGCCAAACTGAAACGGGTGAAACTTCCAGACCCAGGGTCACGACGCGTATTCTGTTGAATAAATGGCATCGGGAACAGGAACGGTACCAGAAGCAGAGATTTTATGAAGAGCAGAAGTTTCTGGAGAGACAACGAGGGTATGAAGAAGAAATGTACCAAGAAGAACGAGAAGATATGAGGGAGCAAGAACAGTCTCATTGGGAATGCTTGTTCTTCCAGTATTGTTGGAATGAAGGCTTGAAGCTGCCTGTTAAGAACAACTGCCCTGAATGCAGTAATCAATACTCTGAGTATAGGCAGTCTCGAGTCAACAGTCGTTCTGTCCATGAAAGGCTTGAGGCACGAGTCCCTGAGGACGATCGGCGCTTAAAAATAAACAATTCCGAAGGTCGGCAGGGAAGAGGATTTGCCGATCGAAGTTGGGCTCGCACTGGAGAAGAGGAATACCGCGAGTATGTTTGGCAGAGAGGACAGTGGTGTCCACCAGGATTGAGGAAAAGCCAGAAAAGAAGGGTGCAGCGCCTAAGAAACAGAGAGTTAGAGCAAGCAAGTGCTAAGACAAAGCGAGTTTGGCGCCCTAAAGAGAAGCCGGATGGAGGTGATCGTTCGGCTGACGCATGCATGGCTTTCTTTCTGCCATCAGAATTTATAGCTCCCAAAAATCAGGATGTCCAAGGCGAGGTATATTCAGATTTTGATGAAGATGAATTCCAAGAGTTGTTGGCTCATCTTGTCTTGGCTCAAAGTGCAGTATTCGATAAGCCAGCTAAGCATCGACACCTGAAGCCATTGTACATGAGAGGCTATGTTAATGGCAAGCCATTGACTAAGATGTTCATTGATGGAGGGGCTGCTATAAATATCATGCCATATACCACCTTCAGAAAACTTGGGATGGCGAGTGAAGTCTTATTGAAGACCGACATGGTATTGAGAGACTTTGCTGGTAATTCCTCTGATACTCGGGGAGCAGTTCACATTGAGTTGACGATCGGGACTAAAACCTTGATCACTACCTTCTTGTCATTGATGGCAAGGAGGCATACAGTTTGCTATTAGGAAGAGATTGGATACATGCAAATTGTTGTGTGCCGTCAACTATGCATCAGTTCCTCATCTAGTGGATCGGAGATGACGTCGAAATTGTCTACACTGATGATTCGGTGAGCATTGCTAACACAGAGCCCATCTACTAGGAATATGATGGTGTTGAGTGCTTCTCTGGAAGAGCTTGGGAAGTAGGTCCTGTGAACGTTTTCAACAAAGACCAACAGCCGATTCAAACGATCAGCTCTCAGAGCAATTTTTAATAAGTAATATAACTAAGGTAATGGAGAGGAATCAGGACCAGGTTCTATGTCCGCTGACAAGGAATAAAGTGTTGATAATGAAGCCGAGGACAGGATTAATATGTGCGAATTTGAGTCCGGTATGGGTTGAAGTTGGTAAACCTTTGAGAAGAATCTGCCTATTTCTCCATTGCCAAAGCTAAAGAAAGGTCAAGAGTTCACGCGAAGTGACGTACGACGAAGAGTCTTGGTGAAATTGAAAAGTATATGAAGGCACTTCCACAACTTGGTAATCATTTCAAGTTGTACGTGGCGGCCGATAGCCTTATAGTAAGATCGACCCTTATTTTAAGGTTAAAGGGGAAGATAAGTAGCAGCTAGCTTTAACCGAAAATAATAAATTCGGAGAAGGGTATTCGGCTGTAGAGAAATTTTGTTTATATGCGTCACTCGTGGGCTAAAGCTTCAGCACTATTTGTTGAAAAGCCGAATGCATGGAAATTGTATTTGGAAAGAATTCAAGAATATTTGTATACATCCGATGTAAAAACATCGCCTTTAGCAGAAAGAGTGTTCCAAGAGTTTAAGTTATAGCCGATATTATTCATATCGCCTTTAGTACAAAAATATTCATGACCTCGGTGGCCCTAGCGTTTTTTAAGTTGGCAGGTTTATCGGGAGGAGAGAAAGGTGAAATGCAGTAAATAAGATGTCGAGTGACATGACATGTTGAAAATGAGATCTAGTCGGCTAAAATGATGTCATACATTCAGCAAACGTTCTTCTGAAGAAATATTGCAATCAGAGAAAATTACTGAGGATTTGAGAAATGCAAATGGGCACTATTCAGAGAAGAGCAAGTTTCATATATTACAAAGCCTCATTCATAGATCCATCCTAATACAAGCTACCCTTGGAATAATTTGTTTACACTAGATTGCGGGTCAGTAATCTCGGCAATAGCAGCGGCGTGGTTATCATTGATCTCAAAGTCTTCAGATTCATCTGGATCCCCGCCTGCGAAGCCAACTGGTAGGAAGGAGTAATCTTCTTTGGTCCAAGAACTCATTGCTGATAACCCAAGGGAAACCCCGGCATGCACACCTTGGATGACGGCCTGGTGTATGCGACCATCCACGGCGTCAAGACGGGCTTCGGCTGAATCCCCATGAGCATTCACCTTGAGGGCAATTTTGTTCACTGCTATTTTCAAATGGTCATTCTCTACAGACAGGGCTAGCAAAAGAAGAGGTGCGTTAAACAAGGCAAGCTCAAACAGAAGAAGAGGACCAAGGCTCTGCTAACCTGTGATGATGCTGCAGAGTTGCTTCCGTTGGTCTGCCCATTCGGCTTCCTCGATACTATGCTTCTTGGGTGCATTTTCCATTTCCTTTCAGGCCTTATCCCTTTCTTCGCGGCACCGAAGAGCATCTAGATGGGTCTGCTGAAATAAATCGTCAAACTCAGAATCTGGTGGCTTAAGGAAAGGATTGAGAAGTTATTGGAGTCACCGTTTCTGGAAGAGGGACTCGAGCCTGGCAGGAAGAAGACCCCACACTGAGAAGGACGATAGATCAGGGATGGATGAACAAGGAGAACTATCGCAAGGGGGCAGAAGACTAGTCTTTTACCTATGGTGCCAGTGAGTTAGTGCTCGACTTCCTCCTGCTTTATCTCCGTCGGGGGGCCTGCCACGGTCACCTTTGCCTGTCATTGATGGAAACGCGAGCAAGGGATTTTCTCTCTGGTTTGTTAGAAGCCGAGAGTTGGAAATTTTTGTGAGTCAAACTATTGGACTGGAGATAAGAGTGACAGCTTGTGTAGGGTCATATTTATAGAACCATGGCTTGCATACTGGAGGACCAAGCATCGGATTAGGGTTTCTACGGCTTATAGGCCGTTATTGGGCCAAGCCAGATTTTTGATGGTTGGAAGAGATTGTGACTCCAGAGTCAGAAAGTCAATGGGATTCGGCTAAGAGTTGTTCAGTTTTAACTAGTAGTTTGGGAATTCACGTTACCGATTGGCATTGAAGGCAGAGAACTGAAGACCGGAAAATCCCTTAAGAGGTACTACCTTGGTGTCATCATGGATCGGAAAGCTAAGAGAAAATCAGATATTTTGGATCTAAAATGACTGATTACAACAATTGTCTGCAAGACAAAGGTATCTAATGCGATAGCCGATGTAATGAACATCGCTGCTAGAATGAAATGGGAATCAGTGACACATTGATCTCGAGGGATCAATCACAGGATGATTTTGAAAAGATGGACAGAAGAACTTCTTATTTACAAAAGAAGGAAACAAGATTATAGAAAGTTAGTTTGTCCAATCCATCCTACGCCTAATCGGGAGGGAGTGATCAAAGGAGTCTGCTAGATCTGTTCTGGCTTCCTTCATATCGTCTACAGAGTGTTCTACTCTGTCTTCTAGTTCTTGTTCGCAGACATCAAATCTGCGGTAATCGGCACCAGAATGTATCCTCACAGCATTAAAGGCAAGTGCCGCACAGTACCCCATGCCGGCCCTAGAGATGATGGGGAGGATTCGGTTAACTTCATTCACCCGCTTCAGAGGTGTCGTACCCGCCACATCAGCCGTGACAGCGAGCTTGGTGATAGCAGCTTCGAGGGCGTGGAGTTTGGCTGCCAGGGCTGAAAGGAGGGAGAATAAATAAAAGCGGAAAAAGAGAATGAGGAAAGAAATGAAGAAGAAATACTTACCAGTGGCTCGTTCCCAAGCAACATCACGCTCTTGAGAGATTCGGGTAATCTCCTAATATTTTCCCTCCAGATCAAATTGGAGATCTGCAAGCTTCTGAGTAAGGTCCTCGGGGAGGTCGTCACCGGTTTTCCTGAAGGAAGTAACGATGTAAAATTACTGCTTCATTTTTGGAGTAATCAAGAGAGGGAAGAAAGGATCAACCTTTTCTTAGAAGTGCTGGAAGCACCGAGCTCAGAGCTGTGACGGCTCGCTATGGAAGACATCCTTTGGATTGGAACGAATGTTGAGCAGGAGGAAAAGAGGGTTTTTTGAGTCTAAGCAGGGGAGTTCAGGATGCACAAGTCAAAACCAAGTGAAGGGTGATTTTAAAAGATCCCAAGACATGCATCGGGAGATGAATCGCCAAATAAGCAATTATGGCGTGCGAAGGTGGATGCTTCCGGAGGTTACACGTCAGTGCACAAGAAAAAGGGAATTTTGGAATAAATATTTATCCCAAAATTAGGGGGCATGTGTTAACACCAGATTTTCGCATGCACGAGAGGATGACAAGAGGGCCCAGCCAGCAGAAAGAAAAGGATTCGGCAAGCAATCAGACGGCTATTTGGTCCTCAGGGTTTCGGTGGATGCCTGTGCGGTCGGCTATCTTGCAAAGCGGTAGCTCCATTCGGGAAATGGATATGGTGAGTGAAGCCGATTTGCACGAGAAGACGCGTGATGAAAAAGGACACCAAAAAAATAGAAATAGGATTTGTATCTTTCCAAAGTTTCATTATGTAAGTCGTAATCGTCTAGGACTCATGTTTCGTCCAAGGTATAAATATAAGCCCTCGACCATTGTAAAATTGTTCACAACCACATCAATACAAACCGGCCCCGTGCCACCTTCGAGTCCTTAGTCGAGTCGTCGAGTTCTTCGAGAGGAATCATCGATCCGTCGACCTCCGTAAGTCCCGGCAACCTTGTTATCATGTCTAGTATCATGCGGTGGATTTAGATATGATGCAAGTAGTCTCGTATGTTAAGCTTAGTATCGTGCAGCGGATTTAAGCTTATGACGGGAAGTTTTTGCTTGTGCCTTGTATCGTGCGGCGGATTAAGACATGAGTAAAAATAGTTATCGGCTCTATTAGATTTGGCAGATCTGATAGATTCATTAAGTTATCATGTGTTATATGTTTTATTTATTTAATTCTTGTAACACCCTTTTGCCCAGTCTAGATTGATCTTTGTTCGGCCTTGTCCCACAAGTTTTGCTTGTGCTTTGCTCATCATAAGATCATGATGGCCGAATCAACTTTCAATCCCGATTGTTACATGTTGTGGCTTCATACATGTTAATTACGATTTAGGCTTTGATAAAACTAGGTATCGTGCGGCAGATGCAGGTTTTGGATCAGTTTGATCGTGCTTGCTTGTTTGTTCCTTCTTCATTGACCCTAATTCGGCTGGTTTGCCGATTTTGGTTAAGCTTACACGAGTAACGAGCTCTTATAGATATGTTCAAATACATGCATGCTTTTAGCTTGTTATAATTAGATTGTATCATGCGGTGGATTGATCTAATTATAAGAAGTGGCGTAAACTTATAGCAAGTGGTATCATGCGGTGGATTAGCTTCGCTTGAGTTTATGCTTGACGGGTTTATGAAAACTAAACGTGCGGCAGATTAGTTGGAATAGCCTATGCATGTGTTACTTGAATAGATCTATTTTTTGCAAGTTACCTATTTATAATATCTTTAATTTGTTCAAGCATGTCTTTCCATATGCATTCGACAGTTAATATGCTTCACATACTCTGTTCTCATACTTGCCGAATGACTTTATGAACATGCTTTGACAGACAGCTTCTATAGTTGTGTGCCGTCATGATTGGCTTCCAAAGCCGTACATATGGAACTGTCTGGTCTCACCCGACATGTTCCAGAGGTATTCTCACGTTTTTATCCCTTGTTGGTTTTCAGGTCAAACCGACTGGCACGTCTCCGGATTCAACATACTCCCGGCACCCGATTGAAGCTAGTGTTTCGGCTTGCTGTGTGCTTCACGCGAGGTGTCACATTTTGCATCAACACTGGGTCGTCTTTTATTTTATTTTTATGTAACCTAGTCGTGTTAGGATAGGAGTCAACCGGGTTATAAATAGCTAGAAACCCAATTTTTGTACAATCACAATCCAATCAACACATCGGCCACCGGCCAAAACCCTAGGAGTAGGAGTAAGGTAGAACTCGGCGGAACCTTCAACCACGCACGGCTGCATCGGCTAGACCGACCTCCGGTTTGCTTGTAAGTTTCACCAATGGCTCGTGTCTTTGTTCAATAAGGCTGTATTTGGCATCGACCAAACTCTTGTTAAGCTATGACATGGCTAGTTATCGGTTTAAGTTCGCCTTTTGTAAGACTGTCTTGACTCTGATCAATCTCTTGCTTTAGTCGATCTTGACCAGTTATCGACTCTATTAGTTTTGGCAAGCTAATAGATTCATCAAGTTATCGATGTTGTTTATGTTTTAATGTTTTTTCTTAGATTTAAAAACATCTTTGCCCAATCAAGACTGACATAAACAAAGATGTGTTTTTCTCCTTAGTCGATCAGCCGAGTCTTCTTTCCAACCGTTACTCCTTTCCTCCAAGGCCATTCTCAAACCCTAGTTTTAGAAGAAGTCCGCCGCCACTTAATTCAAACAAAAATCCTTTGAGAACTCAAATTTAGTGCTCCCGCAAGTCAAATGGCGACTCAAGATTCCATCCCTGAGGTAAAAATTTGGGTTTCTAGGATCCCCCCTTTCTGATGATCTTCTACTCTGCATATCTCTTATATTTTTGAATTTTTAGGCGCTTCACGACCAAATCCTCATCCCGATCCAGGACAGTCCAAACAACTTCTTCCTTGGCCCAGTAGGCAATCTTGATCCTACTGAAGTCATCACAACCGAGACCGAAAGAATCCCTTTCAAGACTTCAGATTTTGATTCGAAACATTGGGGTAAAACTCCTTTTAGGAACTGGCCATCGATTATCTCAGGCTGGAAGGACTGGCTGATTAAGGTGGACGCCAAGAAGAAACCAGACTGGATTCTTCGTAATCTGGATCAGTGTATTACTTTGTCCTTAGCTGACATGAAAAGGAATGAATCGATGTTGAAAGCTATCTGCTATTTTTGGCCGGGCACCTTCAATGCTTTTATGTTCAAACAAGGACCTATGACCCCAAATTTAGCCGATGTGCACATGTTGACCGGCTTAAACATCACTGGATCTATCAATCCTCACAGTCTTCAGGTCAAGCCTTCTATCAAACTTGGGAACCTCAAATCTGGTGGTTGGTCCAGCTATATTGCCTCCTTCAATACCCCTCACTCCAGTGTCTCAGAACGAGAGCATATCATTTTTTTGAACATGTGGTTGGAGAAATATGTATTCTATGGGCAGAGCTATGGTCCAACTTCAAATTTCTTAGCATTAGCAGAAAAGCTACCTGTGAACTCAGATATACCTCTGGGAAAATATCTCCTGGGTGCCTTATACAGCATGTTGAATAAAGTAGCTCAAAGTCTGATGGAGAACAAAGGCATCCCATCAATAATTGGACCATGGTGGTTGCTTCAGCTTTGGCTTAATCTACATCTCCACAGACTGACAACTCCAGACTTGAGAACTCTATCTTTCCCATCACTGTATCCAGATGGCCAAGAAAAGCTACTGGCTGATAATGCCAAGGTGAGAAGATGCACTTCGTTTGGAGAAGCTGCTGCTATGATATTTATTGATGAACCAGCCAGCTTCTTCTTCAAGATTTTCTACAGAGGATTCCCTGTAGCTATCTTCAGCTGGTTTCAATATCCAGACATTGTAGAACTTGAGAATCCATATACCTTCAGATTTCATAGAGAATGTGATGATGAAGGTTTGAAAATCCTATGCCAATTGATGAAGCCTTGTCTTCTGCCTACTGAAATCAGGCATGGTAGGGAAAAACCTCCCATGTCCTACGAATTTTATCATCCTGTCATGGCAGCCAGGCAAATAGGTTTTGGCCAAGTGCCCCCAGCTCTTTACTTTGTCGATAAGCTTAGACCAAGGGAAGCAGTAGACTCTGCTTTAGAGTACAACAGAATTCTTCAATTAGAGCAGTCTGTTTCCCTGAAGATGGTCAAAGAATGGAACTGCCGACCCTTCTCTTTGTCTTCCTTCCAAAACTGGTGGCAGCAATGGAGCATCCATCTATTTAATGAGGTTGTGGCCACTTACTGTCTCAAGCTAAACTCAGATTTTCAAGTAACTGATAAGGTATGACTTCATTCCTCCCAAGTTTTATATTTTCATCATCTGTTCTTCTCTGATGTCATATGGCAAATACTTGTAGGATTTGGTCACTTTGAACCCTCCAGAAATAAACTACAATGTATGGTGTCCAAATCCAAGGATTGGCCGTGATGCCCCTACTATTAAAACTTTGATGAAGAGGAACGCTTCTGTCATCCCAGATGACCAAACTCTTAGCACATCCATAAAAGAAGTTAGTTCTTCTAAGAAGCAAAAGACTGACAAGCCAACTACCAAAGTCATATCCAAGAAGAAGAAGAAAGACACTTCTGACGGCAGCCAATCCTTAATTGAAGATGTCAATATAGAGGTAAGAAAATCTGCCTTTTCTGCTCTCATTACCTAGTCTGTAACTTCTTCTATTTTTTTAATCTTCAGGAGCAGGTTAACACTCAGAATGTTGAGTTTGAAATACTCTGTCTCCCTGATATTGATCAAGAGCCTCCTCGACCAGGTATAACTTTAGTCGATGATTTTATTTCTAAACAAGTAATCCTGAGCCCTGATGGAAATTCCTTTCAGATTCTTTCCCTAAGCCTTCAACAGCCGCTCCTAAGCTTCAAATCATTCCATCTGACCAGGTACTTCAAACAACGTCATCTCTTTTTAACAACCTTTCATTTGAGATCACTTACACACCTATCCTTTCAGGAACAAGGAGAGCCTTCTTCTCCTATCATCCCCTTCAATTTGAAAGATTATATGGATGAAGAGGAAACCCCTGCACCAAGATCTCCAAAAGAACTTCCTGAAGAAGTTAAGCTTCGGCTTCAACCCTTAATCCCTCTTCTGGAAATCAATATAGCTGATTTGGTGCAAGATGCAAAGGGAAACAAAGATATTCTGGATTTGGTCAAGAATGACATCCCAGAAGATCTAAAGGAAATCTTAACCTCCGTTGCCCACATAGAATTTCTTGGATCGAAGCTCTCCAAGGCCAAGGCTAAGATCAGGACACGTGAAGCTCAAGTGCATCTGCCAGAACACGAAGAATGCTGTATCTCTGGCATGGTTACCGCAAAGGACACCGTAGACCATCTTAATACAGACTCCACTGTCTTCATCGGCAATCTGTCATCTCTAGAAGCTGAAAGGGATCAGTTGCTGAGCAGGCTACAAGTCATCAATGAACAGATCAAATTAGAGAAAGAGAACTTAGAAAAGATCCCTATTGCACTTTGCGAGCAGAAGAAAAAGATAGCACTTCTCCATGAGGAGCTCCAGAGCATCAAGGCTAAGAAAAAACCAATTCCAGGTTCAATTGAAGAAGACCAGAAGGAGATATATGACATAGACGCCATCCGTCTGAATGCTCTGAATGCATTGAAATCTGTACTAAACATGTAACTCTGCTTGTTTGCAATTTTTAACTTTTGATCTGTGTAAGCTTGTCATTTATTTGTTTAACACTTAATGCTCCATCAGCTACTCTTAGCTGATGCCATCCGGATATTCCATCATTTTTCATTTAGCCGATCAGAATCTAAACCGCTCACTTATCATTTAGTCGATTCACCTCAGGATCTAAATCTGAGGGCTCTCAAGTCTGATGCCTCTTCGCTCCCTTATTTTACTCATAAATACGAAACGCTGGCTTCCCGAACACACCACACATTCATTGCCTTACACTTTGGCTTTTGCTCTCCACAACCGCCGACTGCTTTTCTTCCTCGAACAGTAACCAACGTCAATGGCGGATGACCGTGGTAAGCGCCCTGCCGAGGAGTCGGAATATGTTGACGGCCCTCTGGCGATCCGCCGTCGCGTGCTTGGGTAATCCTTTCCCCGATTATCTTTTTCATGCTCCAAAACTTCCACTTTACTCGGGGAAAACCCTAACCCTTTTTCGCAGCCCTTCTCCTCCAGCGGACGACCAAGGTCCTAGCCGACCTCCGACGGGTCACGGGTTGGCATTGGATGAGGACGCCTGGGCTTTTATCCGAGGCTACTCCAATACCCGGCGTCTCCTAGAGGAAGAGCGCCGCCGAGCCGCCCGTGCCGAGGAGGAGCGAGAAATCCTTCGTGCTCACCTCAATAGTGCTCTGGAGCATTTAGAGGCATCCGACGCCAGGGTTGTTGGTATATCCTTCTCAGACCCTTCAACTCATTATTTTCAATCACCTTTGCATAACTGTTCTAGTCAATTTTTGGTAATTGTTTGTTTGAATATTTAGCCGATTCGTTCTCATATCTGATAAAAATCGGCTATCTTTTAACTTTACCCTCTTTTTGTTTGAATGTAGAACTTCAACACCAGCTCGACTGGCTCCCAGGGCTGGCCACGGCAATCGTCGACTTTGTGAACGCCCGAGGAGCGACATTGAAGGTGCGCCTTGAGGACGTCGGGATGCGCATCAGGGAGTTGGCCCTCCATGCCATCTGTCATGGTGCCACCTTCGCCCTGGCCGGAGCAGAGCTTAGCGGCGCTGATATCTCTGGGGAAGTCTATCCCTCCTTCGTCGGCACCAGAGGGAAGACTTCAGGGAGCTGGTGGAGGAGTTCAAACCTCTGGGGCTTGCCGTGACGGAGGTGTTGCACGTGGAGGACCTCCTGAATAAGCTCCATTTAGATTAGTTAAACTTTAAAATTGTTAACACCAGATTTTCGCACGCATAAGGAGATGACATATGGACCAGTGTGCGGAGATGGGCATATGAGGCATTCGGCAAGTATCCATGCGGTCGGCTAGTTTCCAAGGATTCGGCAACTGCTTATGCGGTCGGCTATTCTGAGAAAAAGAGGGTTTCCGTTGAAACGACAGAAGCGAAAGCTGGTTGGGCAAAAAGATTGCGACAATTAAGGCAATGAAGATTCCGAAGGGAGTTGAAGGTCAAAAAATGTTGTATTTTCCTTTAATGTTTCATAGTCGTGTCCTCTTAGGACTTATATTGTGTCCAGGGTATAAACATAAACCCTTGGCTATTGTAAAAAGGGTTAACAACCATATCAATACAAACCGGCCCCGTGCCATCTTCGAGTCCTTTGTCGTGTCTTCGAGTTCTTCGAGAGGAATCATCGATCCGTCGACCTCCGTAAGTTCCGGCAACCTTGTTATCATGTCTAGTATCATGCGGTGGATTTAGATTTGATGCAAGTAGTCTTGTTTGTTTCCAATGATCGTGCGTCAGATCTTTGTTAACAATCAAGAAATCTTTGCTTATGAGTAAATACCGTGCGGCAGGCGTTTACTTGATACGTTTAGCAAAAGCGAGATATTTATCGGCTCTAATAGATTTGGCAAGATCTAGTAGATTCATTAAGTTACCATGTGTTGCATGATTTATTTGATTTTGTAACACTCTTTTGCTCAATCTAGATTGATTTTGTTCGGCCTTTCTTTACAAGTTTACTTATGTTCCAATAATTGTTGTTTTCGTGACATCTCTTATAGATTGCATGATCATAATGGCCGAATTAATTTCCAATATAGGTTGTTATGTGTTGTGGGTTCATACATGTCAATCACATTTGAGCTTTGATAAAACTAGGTATCGTGCGGCAGATGCGGGTTTTAGATTAGTTTGATCATGTTTGTTTGCATGTTCCTTCTTCATGGATCCCAATTCGGCTAGTTTGTCGAGCTTGGTTATACGTCGGTCTATAATTTATTCTTATTTGTTTAAGCATGTCTTTTCTTATACGTGTATTCGGCAATCAATGCTTTCGCATGCTTTCTTCTACATTAGCCGAATGACTCTATAAATATGTTTGGCAGACAGCTTCTATAGTTGTATGTCGTCGAAAGTGGCTTTAGGGCCGTAAATATGGAATTGTCTGGTCTCACCCGGCATGTTCTAGTTTTATTCTCACAGTTTTATCCCTTGTTGGTTTTCAGGTCAAACCGACTGGCACGTCTTCGGATTTCAAATCATCCGGGCACCCGATTGAAGCCACGCTTTCCGGCTTGCTGTGTGTGAGGCACAGTGCGCCATATTTTTGTGTCAACAAAAATGTCATCTTGTAAATTTGGTCCTTTGTGTCGAACAATCTAAATATCTACAAGACTGCCCCTGCATCGTCAGGCTTAAACAAGTTTAAATATTTCTGCCTGACATCTGCTATGCTGCTATTAAGCTTCCCAAAACTTCTCCTTTGATTCGTTTCTTCATTGAATGTTCTAAAGGCGATACTTCCTTAGTATCGGCTATTATTTAGTCACTCAAGGATGATATGTACATATCAGTTTTTTATTCTGAAGGCGATACATCAGTATCGGCTATAAAGTCGAAACAAAGCTAATCTTTGCTCAAACTTAAAAGAAATAACTTTGATTACTTAGAAATACATCGGGCATTGACTTGTTACAATCACTCAGCCAATGCAGATCTCCTACTGATCGGTCAATCTACTAGACACATTTTTTGAAGCCGACTGCTTGGATCGGCTGTTGACTATCATCAGATGTTTTGAGAAAGCCTTCTTCATGAACTTTTCCAGAAAAGCACTCTACATTGTCAAAGTTCCAAACATCAGGGTCAGAGTAAGCAATGCTAACAGTTGAATTGGCTGGTACCACCTCCACGGTGTCTCCGATCCACTGTATCACGTTTTGATGCATGGTTGATGGAACACAGCAATTGGCGTAGATCCAATCTCTTCCAAGAAGCACACTATATGATCCTTTTGCATCGACTACAAAGAAAGTAGTCAACAAACTTTTGCTACCAACTGTCAACTCGACATATACGGCACCTTTAGTAGTCGATACGTGGCCAGCAAAGTCCGTTAACCTCATATCAGTTTGAGTCAAGTCTTCTGCAGTCTTGCCGAGCTTTCTAAAGGTAGCATATGGCATCAAATTAACAGCTGCACCTCCATCAACTAACATTCTGCTCAGAGGCCTTCCATCGACAAACCCTTTCAAATATAAAGCTTTTAAATGTGAATGTTTTTTGGGCTTCTGAAATGTGGCCCCTTCTGCCTGATAGATCCACTGAGCAATTGCTTCTTCATCATTAGACTCTTCTTCATGATCAGAGGACCTAAATTCAGCAGGCAACATGAACAAAGCAGATATATTAGCCGATGATCCCCCCTTATCGGCTACTTGCTTTACCTGCCAGACTTTGGGTTTCTTTTTCTGAACCTCATCATTCCTTAGTCTCTGAACCCGTCGTTTCTGGCTCTTAGTCAAGCCACCTGGACACCATTGTTCTTCTTGCCAAGGATGATCTTGATCGGCTAATCTTGCTCCAAGCCGATCATGAACACTTTCATTTTTTATGCGCCGATCTGTTTTTTCAAATTATAATCTTTCATGCACAGATCGGCGGTTGTCTCTCGACTGCCTATACTCCCAATACTGCTCACTGCATTCCGGGAAATTACGAAGAGTAGGAAGCTTTAAGCCTTCATTCCAACAATGTCTGAAGAAAGGGCAATCCCAATGATTCTTTTCTTCATCTCTAATACGCCTCTCTTCTTCACGAGACCTTCTGTATTCCTCCTCTTCAAGCCACTCTTGATATTCCTGTTCATCTCTTTCTCTTTGCATTTGATTTCTTTCCTTTTGACGTTGCCATTTGTTTAATAAGATCCTGACAGTTGGACGTCTCCTTGCTTCACCAGCCCTTGAAGTCTCAGGTTGATCATGTTGATCAATATTCTTCTTTCCTTTCATCTCCTGATACTCCTTGGCTGTTAGCTGCTTCTTTGGATCGACTGTCCCAGCTGCCTTGGCTTTGTCAGAAGTTAATACTTTGATTTCACTCCGAGGTGCAAAAGCTACCATGTTCTGTGGAAAAGGATGGCCATTGATGCTCATACCCTTGGCCTTTTATAAGCTAATTCTTCCTTTGACAATAGCCCTCTAGATCATATCTCTGAAAACTCAGCAATTGTTAGTAGTATGAGTACCAGAGTTATGAAATTTGCAGTACCTTTTATTTTTGAGCTCTTCAGCCAATGGGATATTGTGATTCCCAGTTAACTTGATTTGACCTTTCTCCAATAAGTAGTCAAATATTTTATCGGCCTTGGTGATGTCAAAGTTGCACTTTATATCGTTCTCTGAAGGACCGAATCGGCGACCAGAGGGGGGGTGAATGGGAGCCTCAAATTCAACTCGTGAATCAAATTGCCCTTGTCCCAGAAAATCACCCAAAAATGAAGACTCGAAACGACCACTGAGTTCACGACCTACGAATAGGTGGATACCCTAGGAGATGTCCTAGTGGTACAGCGGAACCCCCAGAGAACACCCGAAACCAAGTGCAAAAGCCCCAAAGCAAAACTGCACAATCTGCAGATTCGTGGACTGTCCGGGGTTAGAGTCCCGAACTATCCGCCGTTGAGTCCCGGACTGTTCGCAACTGGGTGCCGGACTGTCCGCCGGCAAAAACGCAGAAACTAAACAGTTCTGCAAGTTTGCTGGACAGGTCCCGGACTGTCCGCGGGATTGTACCACAGACTGTCCACCGTTCACTTTACAGTGAATAGTCAGGGGGTTGCGCCTGACTGACCTGACCAAGACCCGATGCGCGGACTATCCGCCATCTGACCGCGGACTGTCCGCCAACACACAGAAGGTGCAAAAATAGCTCGGTTCAAACTCAAATTAGAATCAAACTTCACCAAATCAAAAGGGGCTTTGATCAAACTCCTCCCAGGTGTTCCTCTACATATTGGGGTGCTAATCCTAAGAAATCATCGCACCAAACCAAGTAAATCGAGAATAATCCGAGAAACACCGAAAAGGAGGAAAGAACGAAGAACGAACGCAAAATCAACCTGATCTATGTCGTTGAGAGGTTAGGGGAGAAATCCTTCGGTGGAAAGAAGGAGTTCATGACATAGAACAAACTGATTCAAGTGGAATCAAAAATCATCTCACAAAGAGAGAGAGAACGAGACAAATATCTGGGAGATGAAAAACCAAAACGCGAAGAACATGAACACAAAACGCGAATCGATTTCAATTCCAGCAAAAACTCCTCCACACGAGGAGACAACGAGATTACGGTCTCGTTTCCTCAAAGATCTAAATACACAGAGGTATGATTCTCGTCTCTATGGATCACAGGCAGCGAGGTATAATTGGAACCTAAGCGGGGCCTAGAGAGAGAGAGCTCAGGAAACAAATGTTTTAAGGATAGGGAGAGAGGAGGGGTGCCTCTCTTATTTATAGCCTAATACAATAATCCCCTTCTACCCCTAGATACAAGAGCGAAGCGGCCAACCCTAGGGGTATCCCGGTCCAACTCTGCTGATTGTTGATCCGACAGCCACGCGCCTTCCTCATCCTTAGCTTCGCCTCGACGCAAGCCTTAGGATGTCGCCACATGTCGTCCTGTCGACCGCCGCGCCTTCCTCGTGGATAGCTTCGCCGCCGCGCCAGCCTCTCCACGCCGCCACCCGTCGACCATCCTTTTTGCGGACCTCCCCCGGTTTGAGGCCGAAACCAGGAAACTTGTCCTCCGGCTGAGTTTTGTGGCCCAAATTCAGAAACCCGCGCGCCCAGGTTTTGAGGCCCAAACCTGGAAACCGTCCACGCCGAGTTTTGAGGCCCAAACTCGGAAACCCGCCACCCCGAGTTTTGAGGCTCAAACTCGGAAACCGTCGAGGGTATTTTTTAGAGGCTCAACTACCAAACCCGCGCCATAGACGGGATGTGGTTCGCACACCCCGAGTTTCAACACTGATGCTGGAGCATGTCCAGCCTCCACGCTGGGCACAGTGCATTCGCCTTCCATCTCGGCCTCCCGCCAAGTGTCACGACGCCATCACCTTCCTCCCGACTCGGCCGATGCATCGCACATTCCTATGTGCTCTTGCTTGTCGATGCCACGTGCCAGCTACCACAGCTGGTCCTTAGGTCTCCCGATCCGTCGGTCCAAGCCTCACGTCCGCCCTTCACCGCTCCCGGTCCGTCGGCACGACACGTCTCTACTTGACCTTCACCTCACCTTCGACCATTGTCTCCGAGCTTCACACCTACACATCAACACAGCCAAGAGACATGTTGCCCATTGACCGATCACTCATCACTCAGGAAGGGAACCACAAGGACACATATCAACCTTGTGTTCGCAATCTACCCCTTGATGAGTGCATCGTCAACTCATAGTAACTGTAATAAAAAATAAAAAGAAAGCAGAAGGAGATAGAAGGAGAAAGCTCATCCAAGATGTCCAAAAGCCAAGAGAAAGGCCGAAGAAGAACAAATCAAGATAAGCAAGACTTGGTCCCCAAAGAAATTGGCAACGGTTCGACACAACCAAGCAAAATGTCGGAGCAACAACTCATCAAAGAGCAAAACTCGATCAAAACTGAGCGAAAAAACTTGGTTCCCAAAGACATGGGCAATGGCTCGACGCAACCACGTCAAGATCAAGCTAGTCCTCAAGAAGAAGCAGAAAAGGCTCAACACCACTAGCTAAAAGCTCGATACCAAATGAAGACTGCATAAAAGGCAACCACTGCTAGTCCCTCAAGATCGAGGTACAGAGGCTCAACACAACTAGCTGTAAACTCGATACCAATCAAGAAGCACCAAAAAAATGGTGAAAACAGCTAGTCCCTCAAGACAGAGGCACAGAGGCTCGACACAACTAGCTGAAAGATCGATACCAAAAGAAAACCGACTTGGAGCAAAGCAGAAAAGCTCCCCCTCACTCAAAGAACTCCCCCTCAGCAAGTGAAGCATAAATTACAAATTGTCACCACATCAAGACATACTCCCCCTTGGAAAAGTTCTCCCCCTTGGGGGCAATTTGCAATCAAAAGAGAAGGAAACGAGTTCAATCAAGAGAAAACGGAGCTAAGTTGTGCCTATCGGAGTCAAGCAAATGCATATGAGTCAAAAATGCATGTTAGCAGCTTCAGGTATATAATCGATAGAGTGAATGAATGCTCTAAAGAGTGTTGATCTGACTTCTAAGCAACAAGCAAATGTGCTAGCCAAGGCTCAAACTGATCACTAGATATGAAATATAAAGGCAAAAGCCAGGTGAGCAGTTTTAAGTCGTTCAGAAAGAGGTTTCACCATCAAAATAACACTGAATATGTATAGACATGAAGTCAAACAAGTGCTAAACATGTATACAAGGTGAACTACCCCTAGCAAAGTTCAATCATCATGCTATAGAATGAAACATAGACTTGTGTTTTCAGATTTTATCGGAGAATTTGCAGCGGTCATTAACACAAGTTTAAATTCAGTATGTGATTGTGATAGGTTGAAAGCTTGTCATTGCCTAACTTTTCAACCGAGCTAAGCCTATGCATATGCAATCAGAAGCTTAAAGCATCGGTTTCGATCTTACACTACACGGCTCAAGTTTAACTCAATGTGCAATGAGAAACAGTCTCGATACCATGATGTGCTGACAAAGCAGTCCCATCTTGATCTTTTCAATTTACTAACACTTGGTTCATTTTAAGCAGAATATGAATAGTCCAAGCAAGTGAAAGACACAGAACTAGAGACATAGCAACCTTGCATATATGTATAGCATAAGTAACCTCAACAAAATCTACACATACTAGTTGCCAATCTCAACGGTTAACATGTATCTAGTTTTAAATTCATTAAGCATGTTCATCATTCTGAAAAATAGCTTAGCTCGCAAAATGTATTAGTGATCAACGAGAGCCTAAGCTACAAGCATCATCATATATCATCGAAGCATACACTAATTAGAGCATAGTTCATTCTAAGGAATATAGACATGAAGCTCGAAAATGCAAGATGTAAACATGATGAAATGCATGAAGAAGTTAGTATCGGAGCAAAAACAAGACTAAACAAACTCAAGAACAGAAGAGTAAGAAAAAGTCAGTCTATGATACATCAAACAAAATGCTTCCCCCATTTAAAAGGGGAAACACACACCAAGCTCTCCTCTCAACCTAGCAAAAGTTAAGAGATCCAAAGGCTTGGTGAAAATATCCGCAACCTGGTTATGGTGTCTACATGCCTAAGATCAATGTCGCCTTTCTCGTAGTGATCACGAAGAAAGTGAAAGCGAACATCGATGTGCTTGGTCTTGGAGTGAAGAACAGGGTTCTTTGCTACACTAATGGCAGAAGTGTTATCACAAAGCAAAGGGACCCGACTGAATTCAATACCAAAATCATGCAATGTAGCAACCATCCATAGAAGCTGCGAAGTGCAAGAAGCAGTGACAACATACTCGGCTTCTGTAGTAGACTAGGCTATGTTCGACTGTTTACAAGAAGACCACGAAACCAGTGAAGAGCCAAGAAATTGACAATTCCCAGAAGTAGACTTGCGCTCAAGCCGACAGCCGGCAAAATCCGAATTGGAGTAACCACAAAGCGAAAGGGTCGAAGAAGAGGAGTACCAAAGTCCGAACTCAAGAGTGTATCGGAGGTACCTCATGATGCGCTTGACCGCTTGCTTGTGGGAAGTCCGAGGGGACGCCTGAAAGCGAGCGCACAAACACACAGAGAACTGTATGTCTGGCCTCGTCGCCGTCATGTATAGGAGTGAGCCAATCATGCTCCTGTACTCCTACTGGTCAACCACCTCTCCGTCCTGGTCCGCATCCATCGCAACAATCGTCGCCATGGGCGTTGTAAGAGGCTTGGCCTCGCCCATGTCGAACTCCTTCAGGATGTCCTTTGTCTACTTGCCTTGATGCACGAATGTCCCGTCTCGGGTTTGCTTGATTTGCAACCCGAGGAAGAAGGTCAACTCACCCATCATACTCATCTCAAACTCCCTGCTCATTGTATCTGCAAACTTGGCAACAAGTGCATGAGAGGAGCCACCAAAAATGATATCATCCACGTAAATCTGAATTAAAAGGGTGTCATTACCTTGCTTGAGGAGAAAAAGAGTCTTATCTACCCGTCCCATTTTGAAACCCTTGGAAAGCAGAAAAGTTTTCAAATGATCATACCACACTCTCGGGGCTTGTTTCAAACCATATAAAACTTTTGTAAGTTTGAAAACATGGTTTGGAAACTTGGAACTCTCGAAAACAGGGGGTTGTCTCACATAAACCTCTTCCTCTATATACCCATTCAAGAAAGCGCTCTTGACATCCATTTGGTAAAGTTTAAAACCCTTCGAAGCTGCAAAATTTAGAAGAATCCTAATGGCTTCTAAATGGGCTACAGGAGCAAAGGTTTCCTCATAGTCGATCCCCTCCTTTTGGCAGAAACCCTGGGCTACTAGCCTAGCCTTGTTCCTTACTACCATCTTGATGCGAACCCGCTAGGGTTTTTGCCCGATCTTTCGATGAGAAACGGGGATAACTCGATTGGTGGATGGAGATGACGTTCACGGCCCGACTACAGCCCTCAAGACCGCGCCTTAGCAACCGATACACCACGTCCAATAGCCGTCACGATCTTGTGGAGCGCGACAACCAGCCCCTAGGGCTCCCGTCCTGCAAGCAATCGAAGAACTAGCAAGAACGAGGAAACAAGCACTGAATTTGCAAGATGAAATTGAAGGTTTCAAACTGAATCTTAATCTACAATGGGGTTCCGAAGACAAGGAGACGGGCGGCTGATCCTGCACGCGCGCCTACAAGCAAGTAGCTAAGGCTAAACTTGATCTAAACAAAACCCAAACCGACCATGGCGGCTATAGAGGGATATAAGTAGATGGATTGACGACCAAAAGAGTGTTGGGGTCGTCCTCCAACCCTAGGATGCGTCCCTAATGGACCCAACTTGATACATGGGCCATAAGCCCAAAATGAGGTGACGCAGCACCCTGGACAGCAAGACCTGTCGACGGTAATTGGATCATTGCCGCTGCTGCCGAACAGATATTGACGTGGGACTTGATTCATATGAAAGTAAAATTGATAAGCTTTCCAACAAGTCCTGAAGCGCCTGAATCCGAATCCGTATGCAACCGTGGTGGCGGTCACAAGTTGGCGCTTTGCTGCAGTCCGAATCCAGCTACCGCGAGTCCTTCTCCCTTTCAGTCTTCTCCTCGGTTCCTAATCAAAACAAGAGTGCACGCGTTTCCATTGTCTAAACAAGATGGACAAGAGCTTATCATGGAACTCACTTGATGATTAAGTTGACGAGCACGAGCACGAGTAAGAGGGCCAGCTATAGGTTGTGTCGGAGAGGATGTATCGCTGGTGTTAATGTCCTCATCACATCTCATCCTCACCCTGTTTGTTTTTGAAAACCCATTAGGTACCTATAGGGTGCCATTCTGGTGGAGGTGGAACTAGGGTCCAAACTTGGTTTCGCTCAAAATTTTCTAACTCCTCATGCAACATCAGTTTGCATAATAGTTTCAGGGGACATAGGATGCAGCACAATTTTGCGATCATGGTATAGAAAAGAATACTGATTTGATCTACCATGATGCATAGAATCTCTATCAAATTGCCAAGGTCTACCTAGCAGAATGTTACAAGCTTGCATAGGCACAACATCACATTCAACAATATCTTTGTAGGATCCGATGGAAAAATTGATTCTCACAAGTCTAGTTACCTTTGCCTTACCACTGTTGTTCAGCCATTGGATGTAGTAGGGATGCGGGTGTGGTTTGGTGTTGAGGGCAAGTTTCTGCACCATATCGCTGCTTGCCAAGTTGTTGCAGCTACCTCCATCAATGATCATGCGGCAGGAACGCTCTTTGATGACACACTTTGTTTGGAATAAAATATGTCGCTGATTTTGCTCCGCCTTCTCCATTTGTGCACTAAGCACTCGCTGCACGATCAAGCTTTCATAGTGGTCCGCTTCACCTGCATTAATATGTTCTTCTATTTGTTCTTCATTACCTGCATGGTCAGTCGCAAGCAGTGCAAGCGTGTCTTCATCAAAATCACTAGCAGATGAGCACTCACCATCATCTTTGACAATCATAACTCGCTTGTTTGGACAGTCACGCATCATGTGTCCATATCCCTTGCACCGGTGACATTGTATGTTGCTTGTTCTACCCGTCGATGCCACGGATGAAGTACTCGCAGCAGGCTTTTGCATCGTCTTTGCAACTGAATTTGTGGGAGCAGCTCGAGTCTTGTCACTAGATGATGGAGTAGACATACGTGTAGATGGAGTTGTAGTCATGCGTTGCTGCCATGAATTAGCCTTCCCTGCAGAAATATTAGTCCTTGCGCTAGCACGTCGTCCCTGCACTTCCCTTTCAGCTTTACAAGCAAGATGAAACAAACGGGTTACACTATTGTATTCCTTGTAAGCGAGGATGTCCTGAATTTCCCGATTTAACCCACCCAAAAATCTAGCCATAGCCGGTTCCTCATCCTCCTCTAGGTTACAACGCAACATACCCGTTTGTAATTCCTGATAATATTCTTCTACACTTTTAGCACCTTGTCTCAATTGCTGCAACTTATTTATCATATCACGGGCATAGTAAGATGGAACAAATCTAGCTCTCATGGCTCGTTTCAGCGCATCCCAAGTTCTAGGTAAGTTATTAGGATTTTTCTTGCCATATTCTATCCACCAAACAGAAGCAAAATCTGTAAACTCACTAGTAGCAGCCCTGACACGTGTAGTCTCAGGAAATTCATGACATGCAAACTTTTGATCAACAGCAATCTCCCAAGTAATGTAGGCATCAGGGTCATATTTACCATCAAAAGGAGGTATCTTAAATTTAATCTTACTGAAAGCATCATCATTATTGTGTACCTCGCGTCGGCGGTTGCCACCCATACCTCTACGGTTGTGACGTAGGCGTCGTCAATCACGAGCGTCTTGATCATCATGCTCAGTATCAGCAGTGTAGTCATCTTCATGACTACCGTGCTCTCGATCTCCCTCCTTTTCTTCTTTATGCTTCTCTTTATCTTCGGTGTGGAAGTCATCAAATCGCCTTAGGAGAGCAGCAAGGCTTTTGTCCACACTAGCAACGGATTCCTCCAAACTTGTAAGCTTGTTGTTTGTGGCAATCTGCGTAGCCTCCAACTGCCCCAGCTTTTCATTTGTCACCTGCAAGTCATTATCAAGTCCCTCTGTGTGCAGCTTCACTTTCCTTTCAAAATGCTGTATGATGCCCTTAGTGCGAGGTGTATGTAGTGTTTCGTTGTCATCATCTCCCCCTGTCATGGTTCAAAAACAAAGACAACAAGAAAGGCAAGTGAAGAAATAAAAGCCCTACAACTACTAGGATGTAGCTACAACAAGTCTCTCACACTCAACTTGTTACACAAGTTCTTACCAATTCTTACCTTGCTTGACAGGAGGGGTCGTCTACCAACAAGTCTTCAGCAATGGATGAAGTGTATCGGTGCTGCGGCACAAGACCTGTCAAGCTGTAGAGTATGTGGAGCTATAGGTGGGCTGAAACAAGGAACGAACTAGCACCACGTTAGTTATAAAGGCGAGCTGAATAAACGTTCGACGACGGTACTGTGCTGGTCCTAGGCTAGACCGTGCTAGAGACGCAAGCCTGGACACAAAGGAAAAACCACAGCACACCCCTGAAAACAAGGTGGAACAAACCTAAAATCAATATGAAAAACAGCCCCTTTTCTTTTGAATCTTTTCTCTTTTTTTTTCTTTTTTTTTCTTTTTTTTTTCTTTTCTTTTTTTTTGGGCAACCTCAAAAACTGATTATATGAACAAAAGAATACAAAGGAGGAATTCGCTACACACACTTTTTCCGAAAGTACAGGGGTATTCTCTCTCTCTCTCTCTCTCTAGAGTAAGGCCGAACAAGTATGGAGTTATCTTTCTTTTGGATCACAGAAAGACTCACGTAGATGGAGTTCAGAATATATTAACAAGCGGACTCCAAGTTCTACTCGGTTTCCACTCAGAACCAACCACAAACGGATTCCACCTATTGCCGAGTTCTACTCAGTTTCCTTTTTTTTATCACGTTGGTGGAACTCAGATTGGAACTCAACTCGATCCGGACCAAGACCACAGACAGTTCAATTCGGACTTCACAACAGATTCGACAGAGAGAAGATATGGTAATACTCGGCTGTGTATAGATGGTGACAAGAACTCGAAACTCTAAAGGACTAGACACTAAGACCAGCAACTCGACACAAACCGAAGCAACGCAAATTCAACAAGCCCTAACTAAACGGTACTAGCCAAGGCACAAAGGTTTAATAGGATTATGGAAAAACTAATCTACTATATTTTTTTTTGGCTTTTCTGGACTATAGGAAATTAATTAAAAACAGCAATGGATTAGAAGTCTCTCACCGAAGAACCTTGCTCTGATTACCAACTGATGCGAACCCGCTAGGGTTTTTGCCCGATCTTTCGATGAGAAACAGGGATAACTCGATTGGTGGATGGAGATGACGTTCACGGCCCGACTACAGCCCTCAAGACCGCGCCTTAGCAACCGATACACCACGTCCAATAGCCGTCACGATCTTGTGGAGCGCGACAACCAGCCCCTAGGGCTCCCGTCCTGCAAGCAATCGAAGAACTAGCAAGAACGAGGAAACAAGCACTGAATTTGCAAGATGAAATTGAAGGTTTCAAACTGAATCTTAATCTACAATGGGGTTCCGAAGACAAGGAGACGGGCGGCTGATCCTGCACGCGCGCCTACAAGCAAGTAGCTAAGGCTAAACTTGATCTAAACAAAACCCAAACCGACCATGGCGGCTATAGAGGGATATAAGTAGATGGATTGACGACCAAAAGAGTGTTGGGGTCGTCCTCCAACCCTAGGATGCGTCCCTAATGGACCCAACTTGATACATGGGCCATAAGCCCAAAATGAGGTGACGCAGCACCCTGGACAGCAAGACCTGTCGACGGTAATTGGATCATTGCCACTGCTGCCGAACAGATATTGACGTGGGACTTGATTCATATGAAAGTAAAATTGATAAGCTTTCCAACAAGTCCTGAAGCGCCTGAATCCGAATCCGTATGCAACCGTGGTGGCGGTCACAAGTTGGCGCTTTGCTGCAGTCCGAATCCAGCTACCGCGAGTCCTTCTCCCTTTCGGTCTTCTCCTCGGTTCCTAATCAAAACAAGAGTGCACGCGTTTCCATTGTCTAAACAAGATGGACAAGAGCTTATCATGGAACTCACTTGATGATTAAGTTGACGAGCACGAGCACGAGTAAGAGGGCCAGCTATAGGTTGTGTCGGAGAGGATGTATCGCTGGTGTTAATGTCCTCATCATCCTCCCTTTCTTGCATTTGAGTCGTCCTCGACTCAAGCTCATCTTCCTCACCCAAATAAGGCTTCAAATCTGCAATGTTAAATGTGGGACTAACCCCAAAATCTGCAGGAAGATCAAGCTTATATGCATTCTCATTAATTCGTTGCAGCACTTTAAAAGGACCATCAGCTCTAGGCATCAATTTGGATTTTCTCAGTTCTGGAAATCTATCTTTTCGCAAATGCAACCAAACCAAATCCCCAGGTTCCAGAATCAATTGCTTTCTACCTTTATCTCCAGCGCATTTGTACTTAGCATTCATGCGCTCTATGTTTTCTTTAGTGGCTTCATGCAATTTTAACATTAATTCAGCACGTTGCTTAGCATCAAAATTCATTTTTTGAGAACTTGGCAAAGGCATTAAATCAATAGGAGCACGTGGCAAGAAGCCATAGACAATCTCAAAAGGACACATTTTTGTAGTAGAATGCAATGAACGATTATAAGCAAACTCAATATGAGGTAAACATTCTTCCCACATCTTAATATTCTTCTTTAAAACAGCCCTTAACATAGTAGATAAAGTTCTATTCACAACTTCAGTTTGACCATCAGTTTGGGGATGACAAGTGGTGGAAAATAAAAGCTTAGTCTCCAATTTAAACCACAAAGTCTTCCAAAAATGACTAAGAAATTTAGCATCACGATCAGAAACAATTGTGTTGGGCACACCATGTAAGCGAACAATTTCTCGAAAGAACAAATCAGCAATATTTGTAGCATCATCAGTTTTATGACATGGTATGAAATGTGCCATCTTAGAAAATCTATCAACAACCACAAACACACTATCACGTCCCCTCCTAGTCCTTGGTAAACCCAACACAAAATCCATAGATATATCCTCCCAAGGAGCATTAGGAATAGGAAGAGGTAGATACAAACCGTGGGGATTTAACCGTGACTTTGCCTTTTGACATGTTGTGCAACGAGCAACAAACCTCTCCACATCTCTCTTCATCCTTGGCCAAAAGAAATGACCAGCAAGTATGTCCTCGGTCTTCTTTGCTCCAAAATGTCCCATCAAGCCACCTCCATGTGCTTCCTGCAACAACAACAAATGAACAGAGCTAGCTGGAATGCATAGCTTGTTAGCTCTAAACACAAACCCATCACTAACGATGAATTTGTTCCATCCTTTTCCATCTTTACAATGCAGCAACACGTCTCTAAAATTAGCATCGTGAACATATTGGTCCTTAATTGTTTCTAACCCAAAGATCTTATAATCAAGTTGATTCAGCAAAGTATATCTCCGTGACAAAGCATCAGCAATAATATTCTCCTTCCCTTTCTTGTGTTTAATAATATAAGGAAAAGATTCAATAAATTCAACCCATTTTGCATGCCTACGATTCAGTTTTCCTTGACTACGAATATGTTTTAAAGATTCATGATCAGAATGGATAACAAACTCTTTGGGCCACAAATAATGCTGCCATGTCTCTAATGTTCGAACAAGAGCATAGAGTTCTTTATCATAAGTAGAATAATTGAGAACAGGCCCACTCAATTTCTCACTAAAATATGCAATAGGCTTTCCCTCTTGTAACAAAACACCTCCCAGACCAATTCCACTAGCATCACATTCAAGCTCAAAAGTCTTATTAAAATCAGGAAGTTGTAGGAGAGGCGCGTGAGTTAACTTATCTTTCAACATGTCGAATGAATTCTCTTGTGTTTTGCCCCACTCAAAAGGCACCCCCTTCTTGGTAAGCTCATTCAATGGTGCAGCAATGGTGCTGAAATCCTTCACAAAACGACGATAGAATCCAGCAAGTCCTAGGAAACTCCGCACCTGGGTGATAGTCTTTGGAACAGGCCATCCCTGTATAGCTTCCACCTTGGCTTGATCAACCTCAATTCCCTGTGGAGTTACAACATAACCAAGAAAAGACACTCGATCGGTGCAAAAGGTGCACTTCTCAAGGTTACCAAATAAGCGTGCCTCGCGTAGTGCATTAAAAACAGCACGTAAATGATCAAGATGTTCATCCAATGATTTGCTGTAAATTAATATATCATCAAAATATACGACAACAAATTTCCCAATGAAAGCACGCAAAACCTCGTTCATTAATCTCATGAAAGTACTAGGTGCATTATTTAACCCAAAAGGCATGACTAACCACTCATATAAACCGAACTTAGTTTTGAAAGCAGTTTTCCATTCATCTCCCAATTTCATACGAATCTGGTGGTACCCACTACGTAAATCAACTTTTGAAAACACAACAGCACCACTCAGTTCATCTAGCATATCATCTAATCGTGGAATAGGGTGTCAATATCGAATGGTGATATTATTAATAGCTCTACAATCAACACACATACGCCATGTTCCATCTTTCTTAGGCACTAAAATTACTGGAACAGCATAAGGGCTAAGGGATTCTCGCACATAACCTTTGTCCAGTAGTTCTTGCACTTGTCGCTGAATTTCCTTTGTTTCTTCCGGGTTTGTCCTGTATGGCGCACGGTTTGGCAAAGATGCACCAGGAATAAGATCAATTTGGTGCTCAATCCCGCGTAGTGGTGGCAGCCCCGCTGGTACCGCACTTGGAAACACATCGGAATACTCCTGCAAAACGTTAGCAACAGCAGGGGGCAAAGAACATTGCATATCCTCAATTGAAATCAAAGCATCCTTGCATATCAAAGCATAAGCAACAGAAGTGGATGCATTGAACTCATTAATATCTGATTTGGTAGCTATCATACAACGTCCTTTCAGTTTTATCTCATCTTTGTTACCAATTACAGATTTATCATTTTTATTGCTCTCGCTCTTTGCTTTAGTAGCCCTTGCAACATCAGTTTGCATAATAGTTTCAGGGGACATAGGATGCAGCACAATTTTGCGATCATGGTATAGAAAAGAATACTGATTTGATCTACCATGATGCATAGAATCTCTATCAAATTGCCAAGGTCTACCTAGCAGAATGTTACAAGCTTGCATAGGCACAACATCACATTCAACAATATCTTTGTAGGATCCGATGGAAAAATTGATTCTCACAAGTCTAGTTACCTTTGCCTTACCACTGTTGTTCAGCCATTGGATGTAGTAGGGATGCGGGTGTGGTTTGGTGTTGAGGGCAAGTTTCTGCACCATATCGCTGCTTGCCAAGTTGTTGCAGCTACCTCCATCAATGATCATGCGGCAGGAACGCTCTTTGATGACACACTTTGTTTGGAATAAAATATGTCGCTGATTTTGCTCCGCCTTCTCCATTTGTGCACTAAGCACTCGCTGCACGATCAAGCTTTCATAGTGGTCCGCTTCACCTGCATTAATATGTTCTTCTATTTGTTCTTCATTACCTGCATGGTCAGTCGCAAGCAGTGCAAGCGTGTCTTCATCAAAATCACTAGCAGATGAGCACTCACCATCATCTTTGACAATCATAACTCGCTTGTTTGGACAGTCACGCATCATGTGTCCATATCCCTTGCACCGGTGACATTGTATGTTGCTTGTTCTACCCGTCGATGCCACGGATGAAGTACTCGCAGCAGGCTTTTGCATCGTCTTTGCAACTGAATTTGTGGGAGCAGCTCGAGTCTTGTCACTAGATGATGGAGTAGACATACGTGTAGATGGAGTTGTAGTCATGCGTTGCTGCCATGAATTAGCCTTCCCTGCAGAAATATTAGTCCTTGCGCTAGCACGTCGTCCCTGCACTTCCCTTTCAGCTTTACAAGCAAGATGAAACAAACGGGTTACACTATTGTATTCCTTGTAAGCGAGGATGTCCTGAATTTCCCGATTTAACCCACCCAAAAATCTAGCCATAGCCGGTTCCTCATCCTCCTCTAGGTTACAACGCAACATACCCGTTTGTAATTCCTGATAATATTCTTCTACACTTTTAGCACCTTGTCTCAATTGCTGCAACTTATTTATCATATCACGGGCATAGTAAGATGGAACAAATCTAGCTCTCATGGCTCGTTTCAGCGCATCCCAAGTTCTAGGTAAGTTATTAGGATTTTTCTTGCCATATTCTATCCACCAAACAGAAGCAAAATCTGTAAACTCACTAGTAGCAGCCCTGACACGTGTAGTCTCAGGAAATTCATGACATGCAAACTTTTGATCAACAGCAATCTCCCAAGTAATGTAGGCATCAGGGTCATATTTACCATCAAAAGGAGGTATCTTAAATTTAATCTTACTGAAAGCATCATCATTATTGTGTACCTCGCGTCGGCGGTTGCCACCCATACCTCTACGGTTGTGACGTAGGCGTCGTCGATCACGAGCGTCTTGATCATCATGCTCAGTATCAGCAGTGTAGTCATCTTCATGACTACCGTGCTCTCGATCTCCCTCCTTTTCTTCTTTATGCTTCTCTTTATCTTCGGTGTGGAAGTCATCAAATCGCCTTAGGAGAGCAGCAAGGCTTTTGTCCACACTAGCAACGGA